>NW_006497436.1:283252-293801 GCF_000471905.2 Amborella trichopoda
CTCTCTCTCTCTCTTCTCTCTCTCTCTCTTCTCTCTCTCTCTCTTCTCTCTCTTCTCTCTTTCTTTTCTCTTTCTCTCTCTTCTCTCTCTTTCTCTCTCTTCTCTTTCTTTCTGATGCAACCGATGATGCTTAGTGCTAGTTGGTCTCCTCTCTCTCCTCTCTCCCTTTCTCTCTCTCTCTCTTTTCTCTATCTCTTTCTCCATCTTCTCCTCTCATCTCTATCTCCATTTGTCCCCTTCTGATGCAACAGATGAGGCTTAGCGTCAATTGGTTTTCTCTCTCTTCCTATGTCAGTTGACGAGACCTCACACCGTTTGGTTTTCTCTCTCTCCCTCTATCAATCGGTGAGACTTAGCCCTGACTAGGTTTCTCTCTCTTCCTCTATCAGTCGATGAGACTTAGCACCAACTGGTCTTCTCTCTCTTCCTTTATCAGTCAGTGAGACCTAACGTCAACTGGGTTTCTCCCTCTTCCGCTGTCAGTAGGTGAGACTTAGCGCCAACTGGTTTTTTCTTTCTTCCTCTGTTAGTCGACGAGACCTAACGTCGACTGGGTTTCTCTCTCTTTCTCTATCAGTCAGCGAGACCTAGCACCGACTGGGTTCTCTCTCTTCCTCTGTCAGTCGACAAAACCTAGTGGCGATCGAGTGTCTCCCTCTTCCTCTGTCAGTCGATGAGACCTAATGCCGACTGAGTTTCTCTCTCTTCCTCTGTCAGTCAATGAGACCTAGCACCGACTAGTTTTCTCTCTCTTCCTCTATCAGTCGGTGAGACCTAGCACCAACTGGTCTTCTCTCTCTTCCTCTGTCAGTCAGCGAGGCCTAACGTCGATTGGGTTTCTCCCTCTTCCTCTATGAGTTGGCAAGACCTAACGTCGACTAGTTTTCTCTTTCTTCCTCTGTCAGTAGACGAGACCTAGAGCTGACTGGGTTTCTCTCTCTTCCCCTGTTTGTCGGTGAGACTTAGCACCAACTGGGTTCTCTCTCTTCCTTTGTCAGTCAACGAGACCTAGTATCGACTGATTTTCTCCTCCTTCTTCCTCTGTCAGTCGGTGAGACCTAATGCCGACTGGGTTTCTCTCTCTTCCTCTATCAGTCGACGAGACTTAGCATCGACTGGTTTTCTCTCTCTTCCTGTGACAATCGATGAGACCTAACGCCGACTGGTTGCTCTCTCTCTATGTCAGTCGGTGAGGCCTCGCATTGACTTGTTTTCTCTCTCTTCCTTTATCAGTCGCTGAGACCTGGCACCGTCTGGTTCTCTCTTTCTTCTTCTGTCAGTTAACGAGACATAGCACCGACAACTTCCTCCCTCTCTTATCTCCTGAAACATTCAACAATGTCTAACATTGACTGCATCTTCTCTCCTATCTTCTACCTCCTCTCTTTCTTCTTCTCTCTCCTTCGGTCTATTCCCTTCTTCTCTTCAAACCATTCCTCTGCTACTTGCATTCGACTAAGGGGTGAGGTTAGCATCTCATGGCAGGCCTGTCGTCTAGTCGTAATGTTGTTATGCCATGATCACTTCGCTCGCTTTACTGTGACGACAGACTGACCATCATGCTTAGCTGGTCAATATTGGTAATAGCGTTTAGTGGTGATCCTGTGAGCTGGTCTTCATTATCGAGCCCTTTTGACTACCACGTTAGGCTAATTATCCACAAACCTAGTCACTGCTCTGATCCTCTCGCTTGGTCGAATTCTTCTCTCCCCCGTCTTTCTTTCTTCTTTTTGAATGCGCGTGCTTGTGTACGTTCATCAGAGAGGAAAAGGGTGAGGTTTGACCCACTTGTCCCATAACCTTTGCCATATACGCGTGTAATTGTAGAAAAGTAGAAAATAAGAAGAATATGAGTCGAGGGAGGCGATTCCGAGCTGGTTTTATTACTAGGTAATCTAAGAAGGTGCCCACGCGAGTCAGCCCGAGTAAGTCCCGAGCCCACCTTTAAAATTTCTCTCTCCTCGGTTGGTAACACTTGCCCCCTTTTTCGATCGAGGTTCCCGAGAGAGCAATCTCATAAACGTCCCTGGTCTCCCCTGAAACGCGAGACGCGCGTTGCCTGATCCTCCAGGATCCGAAAGGTGAGATCGAGGAACCTAACCAGCTTGGTGGCTCCAGTAGGGACTTACTAACCCTTAGTCAGATCGTTCTTATCTGGCTAGTCTCTTCTTTTATTGTCTTTTCACATTCACTTATGACTGCTGGGTTCTGTAACCCATTTATCCGGATCAGGGATTTTCTTATCCCTTAATTCGAGAGTGTCCCCCAGGAAGAGGGTCCTTTGACTTCCTTCCCGACCATCCTCTTGAGCAAAGACCCCTTGTCTAGCTCACAGGTCTTAACCTGGACCGGTGGGAGGAGGGATTTGAAGGTCCCTCACTCCCCATCTCTTCGCTCTGGTGGAAACTCAACTAAGGCGCCCTGCATGGGCAACACTTATGTTGGCCCACACGTCATATACCCAGCCACAGGCAAGTCACTTGTCGGTCGAGTTCTTGAGGTACGCTGGAAGGCTACCCAATCCCTTTCTACAAAAGGCAAGCAAGTTTCCATTGCTCTTATGGGTCGCCATAAGGCTATCCCCCACATTTCTACACCATTGGTCTCTATCCCTAGAGGCTCAACACTTCGAGGCAGAACCCCACAGTCTCCATCCCTCACACACATCACAAGGCTTGTGGGTCACCCATGCAAGCCACACTTCGGGCAACCCTTCTGTTACCTCGAGTGCATGTCCAAGATCGAACCTTCCAAGGCCAGGTCCTGCGCACGCTACTCACATGTATATCACTGCTCTAGGGCAACGCCGTTATTATGCCAACCCGAGTACACAAGAGATGACCTCTTCTTCCTCCTACTATGCACACACAAGCGCACTCTGTAAGGGGCAAGCCGTCACCTGTTCTCTTACAGACACCTGCTGGTAGTTCTCGACCTCTTAAGGCCAGATAACCTACACGAGCTCTGGTGGACCCCCAGGTCCCCTGAGATCCTTCTCCGAAGGGCGCACACGCGTAGCCATCTCAAGCATCCCCTTACCCTCAACTCATGCCTCCTCATGAGTCAACCCTGCTCCTACCTGCTCCTTCTTCATCGAGCAAGCACCTTCAGCCTTGGCACTCGAAGGTTTTCCCCAAGAGTAACATCCCGAACTAACCCTATCACTTAGGTCATGTCTCTAGAGCTCATAAGAGAGCTCAGGGCATGGACCTTAAGGAAGATCAAGTCCTCCATCCTCCCTGGCCCAAGATGACTCCAGTTCCTAGCCCTCATCCATTGCCGCATCTGATAAATACAACTCTCTCTTGTGCCAAAATAGTTCACCTGCCACAACCTAGATCGCAGTTTTAGCACTCCATCAAAACCTCAAGGCTAAACGCGATGAAGGTCTGAGAATCTTTACTAGGGAGGTGACCAAGTCAGTCAAAACAGCCAATTTTGATGACCCTCTTCACCTGAATCCCTTCTATCCCCTTCAGACAATGAAACTCGAAAAAGAGCTCCATGAGCCCTGTGCTGTGGTTACTGTCGTAGAAGAAGTCCCGACCACTCAACAACCGCGGTCTCAAGACCGTCGAGAACGGTCCAAACACGATCCGTGTATAGGAGTCGAGTTCAGTCAGGGCATGTTGACTGATTGACCTACCACATATGACCCGTCAAGCTCACAAGCCTGCAGCTGCCACTAACGTTGTCCTCTGTAGAGAAACGGTTAGCGTAATGGTCGTAAGCGAGCCCGGTGATGCGCAAGAGGATCATATGAACAAGTTTGAGAATATGGTGTACGCGATGACGAAGAAAATCGATCGTATTGATGTGGCACGCTAGTCGGCTAATCATGAGGTTAATTCCCATCACTCAAATGGTGCACCTCCACGACAGCCCCCTCCATCTACCTCACAGGACAATTCTATCCCTCATCTGATCTCTCAGTTAGATATTAAAGCTATGGTCACCCATAGCCTAAAGAACAGGCAAATTCTGGGGATACAGGATGCGATTTCTTATCAAAGACCTTACCCCTCTTATATTGATCAGGTCCCTTCCCCTCAGACTATAAGAAAGGGAAGTTTCCCTTATTCAGTGGAACCACCTCCCTGAACCAGCATATTGCCCACCATCAGGCGGCATGTCGGGAAACAACGGCTGATGGGAGACTTCTTCTCTGACAGCTTGTTGAGACCTTCGATGGCTCGACATTCCAATGGTATTCCCGGCTTCCTCCAAACTAGGTGCTTACATGGGAGGAGATGGAGAAACTATTCCATCAACGCTGCTATGAGGTCGAGAGAGAGGTTCAAACTATCGAACTTCTCACCCTAACTCAAGAAACAGATGAACCCATGGATCAGTTCATATCAAGATGGAGAAACTTGGCTTCTCGTCATCTTAATCCTATGCCTGAGAAGGAAGTAGTCCAGACTTGCGTGCGGAAACATACTCATGTATGTACTTTACGTACTCTATGAGTGCTCAAATGTTTTGAGTGCTCAAAATGTTCTAAAAACTCATAGAGTACACTTGAGTACTCATAGAGTACTCAAATGTACTCAATGTACTTTGTGAGTACTCAATGTACTCTAAGAGTACTCAAAACACTACAGTACTCTATGAGCACTCTATGTACTCATGAGTACCATATACTACATGTACTCATACGTACACATGTACATATGTACATACTATGTACACATATGTATATATACTCTTAATACTCATACAGATGAAGAAAACTTGATTGTAGAATTAATAGACAAAATAGTTGATCCAGAAGCTAAGAAAGAAGATTTGACACAGTATATTCAGATAGCCAAAACGAAAAAGAAACCAATCCCCATGGTAAAAACCCAAGAAGACTATAGTTTAGCTGAAATACTTAAAAGATCAATAAAAAAGATAGCATCCAGAGAGAGCCATCTATTTCTGAATTAAAACAAGAAGTAAATGAAGTAAAAAGGGAAGTACAAATGCTTAAAACCAGAATAAAAGTATTAGAAATGACTTTTGAATTTCCTAATAGCTAAAATAATGAAATAGATGAAGAATTAGAATTTGACAGTCTCATAAATAATTATAGTCTTGATAGAAAACCACTTTCCCTTGTAGAAGATGTTCCAGGATCTTCACAAGTTGATACAAATTCAACACGGGAAAAATATTTTATACAAAATAAAAATTATGTAAACGTATTAGACAAAATCGTTACCCAAAAAATGGTTTACATTAATAAGAATAATAGTAAATAAAGAATACAGTTTCCAGTCTTTAGCTCTAATAGATTCAGGAGCAGATCTTAATTGTATAAATGAAGGTTTGATACCCACGAAATACTTTAGCAAGACAACTCAAATACTTAATACAGCAGATGGTAGTAGACGGATAATAAAATATAAATTATCGCACGCTGCAGTATGTAACAATGGTAACTGCTTTGAAATGCCATTTATTATGGCAAAAGGGTTGAGCCAAGCTGTTATACTTGGAACTCCCTTTCTTAATTTGCTTTATCCCTTAAAAATAGATAGTACAGGAATATAATCAACTATGTAAGGCCATAATGTAAAGTTCGAATTTATAGATAAACCAAAAATAAGAGAAGTTAATAATATTAGACAAATTATAGAAAATAAAGAGAAGTTTTTATGTTCTCTTAAATCCAAAGTAAAAAATAAAATTATAGAAGAAAAACTTTCTCTACCAGAGATTATAAAGAATATTGAAACACTTAAGAGAAAAATAGCGAAAGAAATTTGTGCTGACCTACCAAATGCATTTTGGAACAGAAAAAAACATTTAGTAAATTTGCCTTATGAAGAAAATTTTAGTGAAAATAAGATACCCACAAAAGCTAGACCTATTCGAATGAATCCGAGGCTCCTTGAAATATGCAGAAAAGAGAATTACTTCAAAAGCAGCTAATCAGGAAAAGCTCATCCCCTGGAGTTGCTCAGCTTTCTACGTGGAGAAAGCATAAAAGAAAGAACGAGGAGCACCAAGGCTGGTAATAAACTATAAACCTCTGAATAAGGTATTAAAATGGATAAGATATCCAATACTAAATAAGATAGGCTTGTAAATGCCTGCATATTTTCTAAGTTTGATTTAAAGTCCGGCTACTGGCAAATACAGATTTCAAAAAATGATTGATACAAAACTGCTTTTAATGTCCTTTTTGGACAGTATGAATGGAACATAATGCCCTTCGGCATTCCAGAAAATAATGAATGATATTTTCAACCCGTATATGAAATTTATGATTGTTTATATTGACGATGTATTAATATTATCTGAAAATATTGAGCAACATTTCAAGCACATAAATGTATTCTTAAATGTTATCAAAGCTGCAGGGTTGGTAGTCTCGGCTAAGAAGATTAGCCTCTGCCAAACTAAAATAAGATTTTTAGGACACAATAACTATCAAGGTAGTATTGTGCCAATTGATAGAGCGATAGAGTTTGCAGATAAATTCCCTGATATCATCTTAGACAAAACATAACTCCAAGGGTTTCTGAGATGTCTAAACTATATCTCGAATGTTTAAAAAAACCTAGCCATCGATGCTAAACCTTTATTTTAAAGGTTAAAGAAAAATCCACCAAGATGAACTGATGAACATACTATGGCAGTAAAAAGGATAAAAGCTAAGGCTAAAGAATTACCCTGCTTAACATTGTCCAATCTAGATGCTTTCAAAATAATTGAGTGTGATGCTTTTGAAATAGGACTAAGAGGAATATTAAAGCAAAAAATAATTGATAAAGAACAATTAGTCCGCTTTACTTTTAAAGCTTGGAACAAAACACAACAACACTATTCAACGGTTATGAAAGAAATCTTAGCTATTGTTCATTGTGTCACAAAATTCCAAAGTGATATTCGCAATCAAAATTTTTTAATAAGGACTGATTGCAAGGCTGCTAAAGACATTTTACTCAAAGATGTTAAAAATCTCGTCACTAAATAGATTTTTGCCAGATGGCAAGCTATTCTTTCCTCCTTTGACTTTGATATAGAACATCTTAAAGGAAATACTAATTTTCTTCCTGATTTCTTAACCCGTGAATTTTTGCAGGGGGGACACGGATAGGGCCAGCATGGAAAGACAAATAATAAATATCAATATGAATAAAGGAAAAGAGAAAATGGATATTGTTCCATCCCCATCCAAAACCATAATAGCTCTCACAAAGACCCCAAACCAGCGTATAAGACGACAAGCCCAATAGGTTGTCACTTCTCCTAGCCGAGTTAGGGTTCCTACCGCAGAAAAATCCCTTTTTAAAAAGACAACTTTCTTGACAAATATAATAATAGAAAATGAGCATTGGGCTATGGACCCAGTTATTATTGCCAATCAATATTTAATAAATAACCTGAATCCCTCTAATGGCAATAAAAAGAAGGAATGGTATGAAGCAATCCTTCTGGAAACAGGCTCTATTACTTTGGTACATTTCTACCTGAGGAATACTAATATAATAGCCTATTCAAAATTCCTGATCAAAAAAATAATATCTTATAAAGAGTGGGGCTTAGATCCCATGAGGAGCAGAAAATTGCAAGCATCAGAGTTCAACAATAAATATTATAAATACTCCGAGTATATAGATGCATGGCACAAAATTTTCTCCCTTCAGACTAATAATAATTCCCATTCCTGGTTTATACAGATAAAAGCACCCATTACTGAGAAACATCCTAATTGGTTCAGATATTGGTTTCAGATTTGGGGATTTGGAATAGAAATCCTTCCTCCCAATGTACAGGCCTTCGAAACCAAATTTGCAAAATACAATGATAATGACCCCCAAATAGATCGCCATTTATATTTCATGGCGATATATTAGATTCCTTGGATTATGAAGTGAAATTATGCAGTATCAAAAAATTTTACCAATATTTCGGAATACACCCCAAATTGGGAAAAAAGATATATATCAAATGGTGGGATGTCTATGAAAATAAACTTATTGACCAATGTTAAACATAGAAAGGTCCCAATGGATACACCCGAAGAAGTCCAACCTAGTTTTTCAGAATATATTAATAAAATGAAAAAACAAAATCCCAAGGCAACAAAAGAAGAACTCAAAAAACAGCTGCTTCAAATATTTGAAGAAGAAGGAGAATCAATGTCAACTTCATCTCAGAATGATGAAGATTTTGCCACTGAGAATGAAGATTGCGAGCTAGTTCAACCAATAATTCACTTCTCCCAATAAGGCAACTAAAGAAAAGCCCAACAAAGACCTGGTCCATTAATAAAATATCCCTATCACCAGCTGTCTGCCACCTAAAAGATGATGTCTGCCACCTAAGAGATGCGGTCTGCCACCTAAAAAGATGTTGTCTGCCACCACTGTAGAAGATGCTCTTGCCGACATATCCACCAAAAGAAATACTATAGAAGATGCTCTTGCCGACAAATCCGCCAAAAGAAATACTGTAGAAGATGCCATCACCGACAACTTTATATCACTGTTCCTCCACTTTAAGTCACACCTTTGGAACTGACAATTACAATCGAATTAAGAAGACTTTGGAGTCCGAAGGCTACATAAGAGAGAGCCCTCCTCATTTGAGATGCATCGAGAAAAATTGGAGAGACCTTCCCTTCCAAGTCTCTGCAACTCTCTGAGTCTTTTCTCTCTGCAACTCTCTGAGTCTTTTCTCTCTGCAACTCTCTGAGTTTTTTCTCTCTACAACTCACGGAGTCTTTTCTCTCTGTAACCCTTTGCATGTCATTACTATCTCCCAGTCTTTCTCTTTGTAAATTTTTAAGCAGTATATCGGGTGGTGTACCAAGCCACAAACGAACCCCTTTGAGTGAATGTAAAATACTGTATGTGTGATTGTAATTTTCCAACCTTACCAAGCTACTGTCCGGAAGAGTGGAAACTATTTTCAAGCTACTGCAAGTGTGTAATGTAAGTATTGTTAGATTTGATATGATCTCTTCAATATCATGTATACATTTCTAATATGCAAATAAAGTTTCTTCTAAGAATTAAAGTCAGAGATATTACTCATACTAATTGGATTGTTTTAGATATTTCTCCTTTTTCTGTATTTATCCTGATATCTGTACTATTATATGCAGGCCTTGTTAGACTATTTAGTTAGCATTCATTTAAACTTTGCGTCTACAAATAGATTTTAGATTTTTACAATACAAGAATAGAACAAGAATAGATGTTGGGTTATGTTGGTATCAGAGCCATATGTTTTATCAGTGGTGAACTGAGAATTGATAATAATATCCTAGAAGTTAACAACTTAATAAAATTTTATCATTTAGTGGTAAGCCCCAGTGTTGAGACCAAAAGTCGCCTTGATCCGTATTATCATCCTAGGCCAGAAGAGCCACCAAGGTATCAGGGACGTAAGAGGTTGGCTCGTGTACTCATCTGTTACCATAAATGGAAAATTTTATTAGGATGTTATCCAACAGGACAATATCATCATCTAACAAGACACTAAGGATAAAAAATAAAGAAGATATAATAATTGATAACATAGAAAAGCAAATACATAACTGGAACATCCCAAAAGTTCTCATTACGGATATCTATAAAAAGGGTACCTTTGAATTTAAAACTAGCTACGCTATAAAAACTGTAGAACAAAGCTTATCGGTAAATAGTAGTCGAGAAAGTTTCCAGCTTTTATCAAATAAGATGATTCAAACACATAGAGATAAGAATTATAAGTATTTACATATAGGCTTAATACAGATAGCAGTAAAACCCCTCACCAGACTAGGAATAAATAACTCTATATTATTATGTGTTAGAGATAATAGACGTAATAGATTCTCAGATTCGTTATTAAGAATAGTAGAATCCAGCCTGTGTAGTGGCCCTGTATATTTCAACTGTTTCCCCAATTTCTCAGTCTCTTTAATAGATCCAAATCTTCTTAAAGTTTTAATTCTGAGCATAAAAACTCAAGGATTCGATAGGAATCTAGGATCACCGAATATAGCTTTAATGTATAGAATTTATTATAAAGTAATGAATACTTTAAGTCCTAATGTCCTTCAAATAGATACCAAGGGACAAACCGTATTCTTTCAGACAAACGTTGAAAAATCAAACACGGTCAATCCTAAATCAATAACCTGGTCCCAGGTCATACTCCAAGAAAACTGGTCTATTCATAATGAAAACCAACAAGATAAAACTCCTATTAATAATGAGCCAGATCAAATAATTGAACACCCTGATAGAGATATCGAGATACGATGCAGCTCAAATTGTAAGGCAAGATTGGATTTTTCCAACGACACCATAAAACCTCAAAGAAGAATACACACTCCTTCTAAACAATCTACTTCATACATACATACATATGTATGTATATATATATATATATATATATGAGTACATATGAACATACGTAAATATATATGTAAACATATGAATACATATGTATACATATGTAACATATATATATGTATATATATATATATAGATATATATAAATACACATATATGTATATATGCATATATATAGAAATATGTATATATATGTATATATATATATA
>NW_006497436.1:298200-327531 GCF_000471905.2 Amborella trichopoda
ATATATATACATACATATATATACATATATTTCAGTACATATATATGTACATATATGTATATACATATATGTATACACATATCTATATACATATATGTATGTATAGATGTGTAGAAGTATATACACATGTATATACATTTATGTGTATATACACATATATGTACATACACATGTATGTATTGAGTCATATACAATTTCCTTAGGACTGGATATGTATGGATCAGCTTCAACTCCTCCCTTTCTGACGCAGTTCTCGCGCAGTTCCCTACGCTCATGGGATCTGGACCACTCTTCACAACAATACAATTTTGTCCCTAAGCTAACTAAAAAAAAACTAAAAAACTAAAACGTCGTCTAATATATGTAGAAAGTGTAGTTTTGTACGCAAGCCGAAAGCCCAAGTTATAAAAGTCTCAGTAGAGTAGGCAAGCTCGTACCTACTTCAGTCGCAAGCCTTTGGCACAAAGGGTGATTACTCTTCTAAAGGGTGGGCGACCACTTGTACTTCGTAGGATGACTACTTGTACTTCTTAGGTACGGGTGACCTTTAGTATTTCAGTAGAACAAACAAGCCCACTCAAAGCTTATAGGGTGAACTTCAAGCCCTAGGTGTAGTTGTTGAACAAACACAAGCCAACCTTCTATAATGAACTTGAACTGAAAGCGGCCGCTCATGTCTCACTCCGTGCTTATGCACTCCACTCGTTGGGTCTAGTTACGTTTATGAACCAAGGATGTAGTTGTTGAACCCCCACTTAGTTCCAAGAAAGCAGTTTTTTACTTCAGGAATAAGGGTTGTTGATGTATTTTGAGTTTTGTTTGGCCAAGCTAAGTCTTGTCAAAGCCCTCGTTGTTGAAGCAAAGAAAACGGCATGAAGAAAACTACACCAAGCAACGGAAGAACGCACTAGTGCGAAAGCCGTTTCACTGTAGCGCATAAGTTTTCTTGCTGGGCGCGTTAGCTGTGAAGAAAACTATAGTGTGCGCTAGCTGTGAAGAAGTAGTGCACTAGCGCTCAAGTATGCTTTTGAGCTAAAGACAAGCAAGAAAAAGGATGCGCGACGCCTTAGCACCCTTGCTTCTTGCACGAAAGCAGATGCGCTAGCGGCGCTTTAGCGCCCTTGCTTCTTGCTTGCGAATTGTAGTTTGCTGGGTGCTAGTGCCCTCCAGCAAGAAAACGGATGCGTTAACACCCTCCTTACTTCTTGCTTTCGAGCTGTAGTTTGCTGGCTTTGACAAGATTTGGCTTGCCCTCCTAGCTTTTACTTCGCAATAGCAAAAAGCCCAGCAATTAGACCTTGCTTGAATCGAGATTATGTTGGTGTTCAATGTACCCAATGCATTGGATGGATGCCCAGGCATTGAGAAAGAAGGACGCCTGAAGAGGCGAAAGGCCATGGGGAGATACCATCTGTGATCCATGGATCTCCGATCGGGAAACCGTATCCAAGCGCCGTGGCTAGTCTACGCTCTTTGGACTTTTAAAACTTAGCGAACTGAAACATCTGAGTAGTTAAAGGACGGGACATCAACCAAGACCCCGTTAGTAGCGTCGAGTGAGAGCGGATTGAGGCATTGAAGAAAAAGAAACACGAAGCCTACCATGAAGCTTCGCGCTAGCAAAGCAAAGCAATTCAATCTTCTTTCGTCCGCAAAGCGGAACAAAGCAAATGTGCGGAGTTGCTTAGCCTCGTTCCTCTTGCTTCGCTCAGTGCTTACGCACTTCGCTTCCTTTCCTATTAGGCTCGTTTTGTAGAACTGCACTCATTTAAATGTAACTCGTTCTCGATCGGCCTAACAAACTAGATTTCGTAGGCTCTTATTAAGCTCGCGTAACTCGTTTTCATTGGTTTCATTCGATTTGTTGTGGAATGGATGATGGAAAAACCATTGGCCCGAGAATTGTGAAAAGGTTGGAAGATCTGGCCAAAGAAGGTGAGAGCCTTGTAGATTCATTCCCATGGTTTGATCCTTCCAAGTAAAACACGGCATGTTCGAATTCTGATCGCTTTTATGCGAGAAAGGGGGACCACCCTCTAAGCTTAAGTCTTCCTCAATGACCGATAGTGTACAAGTACCATGAGGGAAAGGTGAAAAGAACCCTATTTAGGGAGTGCAATAGAGAACTTGAGATCTGATGCATACAATCAGTCGAAGGAGCAGAGCTTAGAGCCAAACGACGGGCAAACTCACTCTAACGACGTACCAATCGCATGATGGGTCAGCAAGGAAATGGGAACAGCAGCTTAAGCCATTAGGTGTAGGCGCTTTCCAGAGGTTGAATCTTCTAATTGTTCTTATTTGACCAAAAACCGATCGATTTAACCATGAGCAGGTTGAAGAGAGCTCTAATAGGCCTTGGAGGACCGAACCCACGTATATGGAAAAATACGGGGATGACCTGTGGCTAGGGGTGAAAGGCCAACCAAGATCGGATATAGCTGGTTTTCTACGAAATCTATTTCAGTAGAGCGTATGATGTCGATGGCCTGAGATAGAGCAGTCAATGGGCTAGGGTGGCCCCCAAAAAGCTTGACCAACTTCAGGGAAACTCTGAAGACAGGCCTAGATCATTTGTACCGACAGACTCTTTGGGTGCTAAGATCCAAAGGTGAGCGGGAAACAACCCAGATCGTATGCTAAGGTCCCTAAGTAATCACTTAGTGGAAAAGGAAGTGATCGAGCGATGACAATCAAGAGGTGGCCTTGGAAGAAGCCATCCTTTAAAGAAAGCGTAATAGCTCACTGGTCTAGCTCCATGGCACCAAAAATGTATCAGAGCTCATGTGATTCACCGAAGCGACAAGACCTTGAAAGCATTTTCAAGTGTCAGTAGCGGGACGTTCTATCAATCGAGGAAGGTTTTTGGTGACAACACCTGGAGATATCAGAAGTGAGAATGCTGACATGAGTAACGAGAAATTCTGTGAAAAACACTATCGCCTATCAGTTCAAGGCTTTCTGCATTCAGTCAAGCTATTCAGAGTGAATCAGTTCCTAAGGAAGCCCCGAAAGGGCTACCATCCAATGGGTATAAGAGAGTGATGAGGTTGCTTTGACTGTAACCATGCCTATCTGTTGGAGCGAATTGGATGATAGGGCAGAGGGCTGCCCCCTCTTCCCCTCGCTGTCCTTTCCCTAAGATGAACCTTTAGTCAAAAAAGCCTTCTTGACTCGAACATGCCTGGACCCCCAAGCTACTGACACTTCAAAAGGTGAAACTCTCGTTGTAGTTTGACGACCTAAGAACAAAGAAGTCAGCTGTTTAGGTAGTGGCATGGCAAGCAAGGAGCAAAGCCAGTGGTAGCAATGTCAAATCACTCATTGTTGAGGGTGAGTTTGCTTTTAGAAAAAGCGATTGTTGAAGAAACGAAGAAAACTACACCAAGCAACCAAGCAATGGGAGAGTGCACTAGCACATCTGTTTTCTTGCTACGCGCTAGCGTGAAAGCCGTTTCGCGGTAGTGCATACATTTTCTTGCTAGGAAAAAAACAAACCAACGAATGCAAGCAAGAAAACGGAATCACGGCACGTTAGCACCCTTGCTTCTTGTAAGAAAATAGATGCTCTAGCAGCGCTATGCATTAGCGCCCTTGCTTCCTGCTTTCGAACCTACGCTTGCTGGCTTTTTTCTCTTGTAAAGCACTCTCTCATTAGAGCGAGTGCTTTGATGTTACTTCACACTGGGTCATAGCTTTTGGGCAAAAGCCAAAAGGGCTCTTGACTACTTGGGCTTTGACAAGACTTAGCTAACCTAATGACTGAACTCACGCAGCAAAAAAGGCTCTTTACTATGTACTTAGTTTAGTTGGGCTTTGATGTTGCGCTAACGACTGAACTCGTTGGGGCTTTGCTCGTTGCATCAAAGCAGCACTCTATTGAGCAGTAGCAAAAATCCCTAAAGAGGGCTTTGACAGAACTTAGCTAACGAATGAACTCATAGGGGCTCGTTGGCTACAAACCAAATCACTTATGAGGGCTTTGCAAAAAGCAAAGCTCTTGTTTGAGAGTGCCCATCAAAGCACTCATAAGCGATTTACTTTTTGACAGCAAAACGCCCTGCCAATAGTTTGACCTTGCTACGTGGAGTAGATTGAACGAGCTAGGCAGACACTTAGAGTTATCTAAAGGCGAAGACGGGCAAAGACTCGGCCCAACGGGCGCTCTTTCCCATAGGTGAGCTCCGGTTCCGCGCACCTGCTGACATACCAAGGGGTAGTGACTGTTTATTAAAAACACAGGACTCTGCTAAGTGGTAACACGATGTATAGAGTCTGACACCTGCCCACTGTTGGAAGGTCGAAAGGAGAAGTCTTATACACTTTGAATGGAAGCCCCGATAAATGGCGGTAGTAACTCTAACTATCCTAAGGTAGCAAAATTCCTTGTCGCATAAGTAGCGACCTGCACGAATGGTGTAACGACTGCCCCGCTGTCTCCGACATGGACCCAGTGAAATTGAATTCTTCGTGAAGATGTGGAGTACCAACGGCTAGACGGTAAGACCCTGTGCACCTTGACTATAGCTTCATAGTGACAACCTTGATCGAATGTGTAGGATAGGTGGGAGGTGGTGACACAGATCTCCAAATCCTGAAAGACAACTCTTTTGAGTAAGGATACCTAACCGCCACACTAATCATTCGGGGGGGGGGGGGGGGGGAGGGGGGGAACACTGTGAGGTGGGTAGTTTATCTGGGGCGGATGCCTCTTAAAAAGTAACGGAGGTGTGCGAAGGGAGGCTCAAGCTAAGATTATGCTCGTAAATGTAATGGCATAAGCCTGCCTGACTATGAGACCGACTGGTTGAACAGAGGTTAAAGCTGGCCATAGTGATCCGGGAGTCCCGTGTGGAAGGGCTCTCGCTCAACGGATCAAAGGTACGTCGGGAATAACAGGCTGATGACTCCCAAGAGCTCTTATCGACAGAGTCATTTGGCACCTTGATGTCGACTCATCACATCCTGGGGTTGAAGAAGGTCCCAAGCGTAGGGTTGTTCGCCGATTAAAGTGGTATGTGAGTTGGGTTTAGAACGTCGTGAGACAGTTCAGTTCCTATCTACCATTGTTGTTAAAGGGAGAACTGTGAGGAGCCAACCCTAGTTCGAGAGGACTGGGTTGGGCCAACCTATGGTGTACCGGTTGTTATGCTAATAACAGTGCCGGGTAGCTAAGTTGGTATGGAAGAACTGCTGCGCCGCATCTGAGCTGAGCTATAGACTCACTCTCAAAGCAACGGTAGGATTTTATGTTAGTTTAGTCACTCATTGTCTTAAACGTTGGAAATCCTTCTCTGTACAAGTTCTCGTATGAGGTTTTGTAACAGAAGTTCGATAGGCGAGAGGTGTAAGCACCGCGAGGTGTGAAGCGATCTCGCACTAAACGAAACTACTTTCTCTTTAGGGGGTGGGGGTTTTCGACGAAGAAGATACTAGGGGGAAGAGGAATCAATGAAATAGCGAAGGAGAAGGAAAGGCAAGTGATTGAATGAGGGGTGAGAATAGTGAAACAAAGAGAAGGAGAACAAGCAGGGTAGAGTAATTGGTCAACTCATTAGGCTCATGATCTGAGAATTACAGGTTCTAATCCTATCCCCGCCTAATCAAGGTGACACTCTACCGCTGAGTTATATCCCTTCCCCGCCCCCATTGAGAAATAGAATTGACTAATCCTAAGTCAAAGGGTCAAAAGTCGAGCCCGCAACCCATATGTACTCGATGAGGGTGGGGTATGCTGCTTGAGGAGACACGGGTGAAGTCGTCACAAGGTAGCCGTAGGGGAACCTATGGCTGGATTGAATCCCCTGCCTGACACGAAGAAACGAGAACTACTATCATACCGTTTGCAAAGTAATTCGAGTTTACTCCTTGCGGAATGTCGCTATATGCTTAACAAAAGCTAGGATAAGCTTCCATCGAGTATGAAAGCCCTCGCGTCTCTTCCATTAATGAGCTTAACACTCTCTATGGTGACTAAACAAACATCAAACGAAACCCACCGCCCATAGAGCTTAATGAAAGATGGTAGTACTTCGAAACCAATCAACACCAGAATGCAACTCGAAATATATTCCTCATACAAACACATCTATAAGATGTAGGAATTGTATGAAAATATTTTTTGGCTGCAACAAGGTGATAATAGTCTCAGGGAATATTATAGTGCTCTCTGGGGGGGGGGGGTTGTTGATATGAGGTGTAGGGCGCCGTCTAGTCAGCACATCTGTTTTGCGTACAGAGGGTCATAGGTTCGAATCCTGCCACCTTTATTGTGGATCATCCCGGGGTTACCAGTGGCTATATTATTTACCCATGCAACAGAGGCCAGACATCGATTGAGCTCAGTTGGGCCATCCATTGGGACAGGATCCTTGGTTTGACTGAGCTTGATTTGAGGTAAAACCTCGCTTCCCTTTGGTTCCTCCTGTCCCTCTTTCGAACCAGGATTTACTGTCTAATTCCTCAGGTTTCATTTACTTGCTTTCATCAGGCTTCCTACTTCACGATCATATCTCCCCTATCCTCAAGAAAGTACGGGTCCGGGTCCTCTGTGCCCTCTTTTGTGCTTTATTTCTTGCTTTTAGGTTCTGGTCCCCTTTGTGCTTGACGACCTCTCCTATCGATTTAGTCTGCTCTTTCAACTCGAAAGGTCTCGAATAGGAGGAAGTTGATGATTTTATTAGCCTTTCCCTCTTCCCATTCTTTCTAGGCACTCTTACGTCGACCTTTCTCTCGGGGGGATTTTTGGTTGGCGATCTCATCCGTACTCTTTCTCTCAGATGTATTGACACAACCCACACCCGCCTTACTCCATAGGGAACCGAACTTGACTCCTGTGAAACAAGCGGCCAGGAAGTTCAGACCCGAACTTGAGATAGAGATTAAGGCATAAGTTTAACAATTATTGGATGCCATTCCAAGTTTATCCGAACTGAGAAGCATCCAGATTGGTTAGCAAAGGTCGTGTCGACAAAGAAAAGGAATGGGTAGATTTGACTTTGTGTCGATTTACATGACCTCAACAAGGGGGCCTGTCCCAAGGATGACTTTCCCCTGCTCAATATTCTGATTCTCATTGATCGTACGGCAAGGTATGAGATGTTTTGTTTCATGGATGGATATAGTGCGCTTCGTTTCAGATTAAGATGGCTCTTGAAGACATAAATAAGGAAGACCTCGTTCATCACACCAACTAGCACGTACTGAAATAATGTAATGCTGTTTGGGCTAAAGAATGCTTGGACTCTCCACAATTGAGTTGAGGTATTTAATAACTCCTTGACTTTGTTGTTCACATTCAATCGCAGCTTGCCATTGTCCCTTCAGGTCAGGAACTCCTGCAATAGGTAGCTACCCTCATGGAACTAAATAACACTATTCTCATCTCTCTGCCTAGGTATATACTATTTGTATTCATGCTCCTTAAGTCGATTAAGACCTGTATATAAGTCAGATTAAGGAAGGGGAATCTCCCTGTAATATGAGTACTCTTAACGTTCAGTAAGGGTAAGTAAGACCCCTTAGTTAACATTCCATGGCTGAATAAGGAATTTTTTGAACTCTACCTCCCTAGTTTCGCAAAAGATGTTTTTGATTAATGAACTACAGGGTGAAAAATGACCTTTTTCCAACAAATCAGTTCATTGTGATAGACCTTTTGAGTTAATTCATACGGATGTTTGGGGACCTGCTCTTGTGTTATCTCATTCAAAGCTCCATCGAAGTACATGGTCCAGAAAGGATCAGATTCTCCATACTCAATGTCAGTGTAAAAGACTTCTTCATCCAAAAAATCCATCATGGGCAGCTCATAACATGGTAAAGGGTGACGTCCAAGGGCAATAGCTTGTCCCAACATTGATTTCAGGGTGACATAAGTGATATCAAACTTTGCCACCTAGCAATTCGGCCTAAAACAACTGGCTTTTCGAAGAGATACTTGAGCGAGTCCATGTACACGAGAAGCAGTACCGGATGAGACAATAGGTAGTGTCTGAGGCATATCGTATCCCAAACCAAAGTGAAACAAGTCTTCTCTAATGGTGAATATCTTAACTCGCAGTCGGTGAACTTTTTGCTCAAATAGTATATGGCCTGTTTTCTTCTGCTTGTGTCATCATGTTGACCGAGCACACATCTCATGGACGTCTCTGTGGTGGATAAGTAGAGCAGTAAGGGTCTTCCCGAAACTGGAGGATTCGTAAAATCTTTTTTTTTTTCGATCAAAAGCTAGTTGGCAATCCTCATTCAACTGCTTAGGGGAGTCCTTTTTAAGGAGTTTGAATATCGGCTCACAGATGGGCGTGAGTTGTGAGATGAAGCGAAGACAACCTGTGTGATAATAAACCCCTTCTTTTCCATTTGTAGAGGCAATAATCGCCTTTGCCTTTTTCGGGTCTATCTTGATCTGTCTTTGACTTAGGATTCATCCTAATAACTTGCCAGATGTAGCGCCGAAGATACACTTTTGAGGATTCAACCATAATTTGTACTTTCTAAGGCGGTCGAACACTTTTTGAAGGTTGTTTAGTAATGATCTTCTCTATTTCGTGATTTGGTGATCATGTCATCGACGTATACTTCCGCCTCTTGGTGCATTAGATCATGAAACACAGCTGTCATTGCCTGCTGATAAGTGGCACCAGCATTCATTAGCCCGAACGACATTACAGTATTTCAGTACGTGCCAGCTGGTATGATGAACGAGGTCTTCCTTATTTATGACTTCAAGAGACATATTGATTTGAAATGAAGCGCGCTGTATTCATCCATGAAACTAAAAATCTTATACCCTGCCTTATGATCAATGAGAATTAGAATATTGGGTAGGGGAAAATCATCCTTGGGACAGGCTGCCTTGTTGAGGTCATGGAAATCGACACAAAGACGAATCTGCCCAATCTTTTATGTAGAAATAATCAAGCAAGAAATTCCTCGCTCTAATAGCATGAATAATCGAGCAAACCAGAGGAAGAGAGAATCGAGAATCAGAGAAGGTGGTAATGGGATAAGGTGGTCATAGGAGAGGGGAACAGCTAATTGGAGAAGGGCATGGGTAATGAGATAGATAAGGCAGGTCTTTATAGGGGAGGAGGGTAGCGCTATAAATACAATATAGTTATAGTTCTTTCTCTTCTTTCTTTTGAGGTTTCTTCTTTCTTTTCAGTTTGACGCTAGTGGACCGACCATGTGATCATGATTCGCTTTATAGACAGGCTCCATTTGGTGTTTAGTCAATATCAATAGTCTTGTTTTCCTGACGATAGAGGAACGGCTTGAGTGGAGAAGAAGCACAGTCTTATCAGTAAGGTAAGGAAAGAGAGGTAATCGAGCTTCGATTGGTGCGTGACCTACGAGCGGCGGTGGTCGAATTTTTTAGATATTGATAATAGCTCTTGCGGTGGTAGGTCAGTGCTAGATTGGAAGGATGAAAGGGCAGAGCGTCTCAACAGCAAACAAGATTGGCAACTGCACTTAGAAAGCTCTGCCCGTTGAGGAACATGTCTCAGTCTCAGACATGGATTCACAAATATAGATTCTTGCGGTGGCGATGGTAGGTCAGTCTGTCCGGTAGAGGAATGGGTTGAGAGTCACGAGTTTGGAAGTTGGATATGCGATTGCGGTCGACACTGGCTTTGATGGAAATAGAAAGATTCTAGTTAGCGGTGGTAGAGGGAAGGAGGGAACAAGAGGGAAAATGGGTGGAATGGTGCGGAAGAGAGAGGAAGTCTTTGTGTACACAGCCTGTGTGCCTCCTTTCAGTGCAAGCCTTAGCAAAGAGCTCGATACTCTCTTCAGCATTCTGCTAGCATTCTCAAGGAGTATTGTCAAAGAAGAAAGAAGGTTTTCTATGATCGCAATCCTATTTGCGGGCCAACATTTGTAGTAAGGCATGTATAAGGTATTTAAGATCTATACCCTCCTCAGAATTCTTATTATATATCAGGAACCAAAGATGCCACATGTCTGTTGTTAGGTATTTGCTATATGTTTTCCCCACATCAGATGGCTTGAGCGTGCCCTGAATTAGGGGCATCTACTAGTGGAAGGACTCCTTCTAAGGGGAGTCGAGGAGGTTTTAAGGGTAGCCTTCGGGCGTACCCGAAAAGTTCAGTGATTTGATTCTGGCACCAGAACTCTTCAGTTTTTCCTCCCAAGAGGATACAGTCGTTCGTAATGTTATCTCAATCGAATGCCCAACTTGATGCGTCGACCTTTGGCCCCTATTGCAACGCTAGCATTCAGAGTCGTGTTATGAATATCAGCATGCATCGTTGGTATGCGGGCTCTCGAAAGCATCCCCAGCCGGAGAAGCATGATGACCTCGTCTGCTTCAAGACAACACTCAAAACAACAATTTTGAGCACTCAAAACATATTTGAGTACTCAAAACAACACTCAAAACATGTACTCAAAACATAGAGCACTCAAAATAGGACCTGCACAACACAGGTTTGAGTGCTCAAAACGTACACACCTATATGCTTGAGTCCAAGTCATACAGGTGCGCAAGTCATAGAGGAGAAGAATAGTTCGTAGTTTACGTTGCACAACATAGTCATAGAACACACACAACATAGTTTATGCTGTGCACACATAAACCTATATGAACATAGAACCTGGAACACCTGCACAACAAAACTATGACTCAAGGAGAAATGTGCTGCGAGAAACTTAAGAGGAAGATTGAGAGAGTTTGTTGTTAAGAGGAAGGGAAGAGGGAAATTTTAGAGAATGATAGAGAGATTTCATTGAAGGTGTATGTTCCATGGCTCTAAATTCATCATATAGAGAGTCAGAAGATAGAAATTTAAGAGGACGATAAAGAGAGTTTGTTGGAGAGGAGGAGAAAAAGAGCATGTTTTCTAGATAGATTCATTCTAAAGTTCTATTGTTCCATTTATATCTTTCTCTTTCTATCAAATATCTCTCTCTCTTTCTCTCAACACTCTACTTCTCAATCCATGCACCATTTTAGAAACTTTAGATTTCATTCTCTTATGCCCTCAAAGTAATGTCATGTTTTCTAAATAAGCTCATTCTAAAATTCTACCTTTCAATTTATCTCAACACCCTCCTTCTCTCTCCAAGTACCAATTCTTCCAAGAGCGAAAGAGGAAAAGAGAGGGAGGCCTAATTATTTTGTCAACTTCCAAAATTTTTGCACATCTCTTAATCACGTCCCATCTAAATTTAGTCTCCTTTAAAAATATATTCCATTACATTTGAGAAGGAAAGAGAGAGAGTGGGAGAGATAAATCTGGGGGGAGATTTAATGAATGAGAGATTTGATTTTGGATGAGAGAATTAAGGAAAGAAAAGAAGGAGAGAAATATGGTGTTGGGCTGTGGGAGAGAGAAATATTTCTTGGAAAGAGATTGAGTGAGAACGAAGAGAGAGAGAGAGGTATGATTGGGACGCGGGAGAGAGAATGAAGGGAGAGATCGGGAAATAAACAAAAAACACCAAATTCGAACAAAGTAAGAGGGAAATAACCTGATCCAAATTCAAACTAGAGAGAGAGAACGATGAGAGATACTTAAGAGGATGATTGAGAGAATTTGTTATATGGTGAGAGAGGAAAGAGAAATTTAAGAGGAAGATAGAGAAAGCTCGTTGGAGATGCATGTTCCAATGCACTCACTTCATCGCATAGAGAAAGACAAAAGAGAGAAACTTAAGAAGATGATAGAGAGAGATCATTGTATAGAAGGAGAGAACATAAAAGATTTAGAGGATGAAAGAGAAAGTTCGTTGGGGATGCTTTTTCCATTTCTCTAAATTCATCGTATAGAAATAGAGAAGAGTAAACTTTAAGAGGATAATAGAGTGAGTTCCTTGGAGAGGAAGAAAGAAAGAGCATGTTTCCTAGATAAGCTTATTCTAAAGTTCAATCATTTTATTTATATCTCTCTCTCTCTCTTTCTATCAACGCTCTCTCGCTTTTTCTCAACGCACTACTTATCAATCCACCCACTATTTTAGAAACTTTAGATTTCAGTCTCTCATATTCTCTAAGTAATATCATGTTTCCTAAATAGGCTCATTCTAAACTTCTATCTTTCCAATTGTCTCTCTCTTTCTCTCGCTTCTCTCCTTCTCCATCCACACAACAATTCTATCAAGAGAAAAAGAGGGAAAGAGAGGTAGGCATAATTATTTTGTCACCTTCCAAATTTTGTTGCACACCACCTATTTATTGTTTGAAGACATTTTGCAGCACCATGGTTCCCCCATTCGGAATAAAGAAAGAGAAGTTGGTCAATAAAGCCTAGCAAAACAATGGAAATTTCAACAGTCTCAGAATGGCCCCAGAACAAGTCAAGATCTCCATAAGGACTCCTAAAAGTCTTCTGCCAAGCTTTGTAGCACTCTGGTATGTCTAAGGCAGTGCAGACTGAGAAGCAGTTTCCGTAGAATCAGCCTCTAGCATCCTGAAACAGACCCCTATAACTGGAACCCTACTTTTGAATCATCAAACAACCGCGGGACCACCTCTATTGGATCCAGCATGGTTGAAAACCCTCAAGGGTTGAATTTCAGCTTAAATGAACACTCCAAGAAAAAGTTAAAGGCGAAAGATAGATATAATAGGAGCCTCACACTATTCCCGTGCGGCCACCCTCGCAATTAAATTCCATTACAGGGACAGTCATGAACAGTGACTTGTGACATTTATATCGCCCTCGTCCGAGATTGGATTGTGCTCAAACTAGTCGAAATGTGTTTGTCTCATCGAGACGAGTGTTTCGATATGTGTTACGCCCCATAACGATATCCCAGCGCGAATAAACGCTAGAGAGAAGTTGCCGATCTGTGACGAAAGTTGCAGGAAAATCAGCAGCGACACGCCTAGCTCGAGAGGTCGAATCACGGTGCTCATAAACCCGAACAACACGAAACTAGTTGCACCATGTGCATACGGCCCATGGCTATCACCGATCCAAACCTCGCGCATGATGAACTGTCTGATTTCACACATGAAGCTGATGAAGTCACTGCAAATTTCAGTGTCGAAAATCCATATTCCGGCCAAAACTCAAAAGTAGAGAAATCTTCGTCCGGGCACAAAATCAAGCTGCATTTGTTGCCGCGCAATCATCACAGAATGCTCAGTGTGATCCAGCAAAGAAACCATGGAAAAAAATCATGGAACAAGCACACTATCGATCTAAAGTTTGCAGGTTTCATCCAAAATTCAAGGCACATGATCGTGGCCTAAAAACACGATCCATAGCTTGAAGTTGATATCAAATCGATCGCCATGCCGAGTCTCATAAGAAAACAATCATCTTTCAATCAAATGGGCACCAAAGAAACTGCAGATCATCCATGAAAGATCACGTAAATTCTAGGGCAGCAGTAGGAACTGTTTTAAAATTCCACGACTTGTTAGAAAGGGGCAATTCTGTCATTATGCACCCTATTTTTCTATTTTATTTAATTCAGTTAAATCTTAATTTCCAGCAATTAGGTTTAATTATGATCATCCACCCATGTTTGGGCAAAGCTCTATATATACCACGTAGTATCATTGTATCCATACCCTTGCCCAAAGAGACTTTTGCTTAGTAAAATCTCTATTTCTTCTTATTGTTGGGTGACATTCTGAGAGAGAGTGAAGAAGGAGAAAGAAACTTTTGGATCGGTACCACTAGGCCCAAGGTAAATCTTTCTCTGTCTTCTCTTCCTTTCTTTCTTCCTCTCTCTTTTCTTCTTGTTCTTCTTCTTCGTTTGGGCTTTTCTCAGAGGCCATGCACGACAATAGCAGGGTTGTGCATGCCTGTTTCTTTCTTTCTTCTCATGTGGTTTCACAGGTCACCAATGCCGATGGCAACACCATGCGTGAGCTTCTTTCTCCTTCTTTTTATCAATCTCTATCTCTCGGCAAGGCTCGTAGATAGCGCTGCTCATTGTTGTCCGCATATGTGTCTTCGACGTCTCAACGAGGGGCACAAACGACGAAGCCTATTACCGCCCATAGGGGTCTTCCCTTATTGCATGCATATCATAGATGACGATGCCTATTGCAGCCCGTGAAGGGTCGCGACAACACCTATCACCATTCGCACGCCTCTATTTCGTGCGCTCATTGCCCATCACCGTCCTCAGGTTTCTCTTGCATCCCACGCCTATCGCCGTGTGCCTCCAAAAGAACTATCTCTGCGTGCATCATAAGTGGCTATCACCGTGTGCTTCACAAGAGGCTATCACCGCTGCGAAGGGGTGGCTGCCTTCTCGTGATGCTAATGGCGATGCTTAGAACAGCTATAGTTCACTGCTCACCCTCCAGCAGTGAGTAGTAGTGTCTAGCACCATCCAAGGGCCGTGACACTGCTACTCCACGGCTGTGAATGGCGATGCCTAAATGTCATGGGTACCCCGTCTCTTCGTCGTTTCACGTTCCTCCTTATTCTTTTCTCTTCTCACTTGACCGAGAGTAGACTCAGGCTGGCATTGCCATAGCGGTATCGCTGTCGAGTAATATTGTTGTCGTGCTGGTTCTAAGTACCATGCCCGTCTTGCTGCCACACCAGATTAGGACAGTTATATCGACCTTGGTTTCAATTAGTATTACCGTCGTGCTGGTCTTGAGTACCATGCCCGTCTTGCTACCACTCCGAGTCGGTCACTAGTCCAGCTGTCATGCTCATCTCATCCCCTTATCAAGTTCCCTTCTTTGCCTTTATTCGAACCTTCCACTTCATCACCCTCACTTATGAATGTGCATTGCCCTAAGAAAAGGGTGGGTTCTCCGACCCACTTGTCTTGCTAGTTAACCATGATAATGTTGTGTAGAAAACAAGGAGATTACAAGTCAAGGAAGGCGATTCCAAACCAGCTGAAGACGTCAAGAGGTTTTCCATCATGATCTAAATGGGAGCCCGCGCGAGTCAATTTGAGTAAGTCACGGACCCAGGTGAGGTTGATCCGCACCTAACGTTAAAATTCCACTCTCACTAGTTAGAAACCTGCCCTTATTATGTGAACGAGGTTCGTGAGAGATAGATCTCAGGTCTCGGGTCTTCTGAATCCGAGGCATGTGTCACCCGATCACCTACATCCGAGGAGGAGAGATCGAGGCACTTAACCAGCTTGACGACTCCACTGGGGACTTATTACCGCTTCGTTGGTTTGCTCTTGTTTGATCAGTATCATCGTTTACTTTCTGCACCACTTTCTATGGCACCTGGGTTATTCAACCGGTTCATCCAAGTTGGGGATTTTCTCATCCCCACACTCGTGACTATCCCAGGGAATCGAACTGCTCAAGCTTCCTTCCCTACACTCCTTCTGAGTCAGGACTCACAGTCTGGCACCCAGGTTCTCTCCTGGATTGGTGTGAGAAGGGACTTAAAGGTCCCTGACTCCCTGCTTCCTCTCGTTGGTGGACCCTCCATTAAGGGCCTTTGCATTGGTAGCACAACTGCTACCACACACAACTCGCCCCTGCTACTGGCAAGTCCCTTGCTAATCATATTGTTGTGGTATGCCAGAAGGCTGCCCTATCCTGTTTCGTGAAAGGCAAGCAAGTTGTCGTCGCCCCTAAGGGTCGCCGTAAGGTCACCCCCCATACTCCTTTACCACCTCGAACCTCTCTACCTAGAGGCTTGACACACGGTGGCAGAGACCATACGACCTCCACCTCCCGCACAAACCTAAAGGCTCGTGGTCCATCCAGTTGAGCCACACCTCGGGGCAATTTTCATGCTGCCTCAAGTTTGTGTCTACGGCTAGGTATTCTCGAGCCAAACCCTCCACGCGCTATGCATCTGCTTTCCACAACTCGAGGTAACGCCAATGTTGTGCCAGCTCGAAAACAAGAGGGTCGACCACTTCGTCCTCCCGCTCAGCACTCACAGCCTCACCCTGTGAGAGATAGGCTCGTACATAGTCCCTCACAGACACAAGCTCGTGGGTCTCGACCTCCTAAGGTCGAACTAGCTAACAAAGCCCGGGTTGACCCCCAAGTCACCCGGACGGCTAACCCTAAAGGTGCACATGCACCAGCATTGTAGGTTCCTCCCCGATCCTGACGAAGGCGTAGGCATGAACCAATTCCTTCTTTTGTCACTCTTTTTTCACCAGGCATGCACATTGAGACCTGGTACTCAAACATTTTCCCTAAGAGTACCATCTTGCATTAGCCGCCTAAGGTCAGGCATGCACTCGGACCCATCAAGGGAATTCCGGGCAATGGCCTGATGTCAGACAGAAGCCAGCAACTTCCAAGGTAGCAGCCCAGACTGCCCTCCGTCCTTGGCCCCCATTCTCTGCTCCAGCTAATGGACACAGCCCTAGCGTGCTGGAGAAAGATGGGACAATCCAAATCTTAGGTTCGGTTTTGGAGTGAAGTGCTTAACAGTCTCAGAATTAAGCAGAAGAGAGGCCTGTAGATCCTGAATAAAGAAGCCCTTGAGGGAGTAGAGGTTACCACCTTTGATGACATCCTACCGCATAATCCCTTTTTCCCTCTTCAGAACTCAAAACCTGAGCAAGTCCAGGAATATCGCTCGGTGATTATTGTCAAGAAGCCGTGCTCCCAAGAGCATCAAGAATTGGTCCTCACGCGATCGACATACAAGTTTCGAGTCCAATTTGGGCATGTTGAGCCCCTACAAACTGACTTGCCTCGTACGACTCACCAACCTCTACGGTTCAGTACTTCACCAAGTGCTGACCTTTCAGAAGAAACGATTAGTGTCATGGTGATTAATGAGCTGGATGATGCCCAATAAGAGTGGATGAACAAGTTCAAGGTGATGATGCAGTCCGTCCTTGAAAAGATGGACGCCTAGAAGCATCCAGGTCCCCTTGTCCTCACCATGAGACCAATTCCCTGTCTGATGAAGACAGTTCCTCTGCAAACTCCCCCACCTGTCTCCCAAGACAGCTCTGCTTCCCGCATGGTTTCGTAAGCTGATATAGATGCTATGGGGACCCACAGTCTCAAGAACAAGG
This sequence comes from Amborella trichopoda, assembly GCF_000471905.2. The sequence goes on from NW_006497436.1 coordinate 315,163, forward strand.
TCCTGGGCATGCAAGAGGCGCCGCTTTACCAAAAGCCTTACCCCTAATACATCGACCAGGTGTCGTTTCCCCCGAACTACCAAAAAGGGAAGCTTACCCAGTTCAATGACACTATATTCCCTCACCAGCATAGTTCTAATTTCTAAGCATCTTGTCAAGAGACGACGACTGACGGGCGACTCCTCCTTTGTTACTTTATCAAGACTCTCGAAGGGCCATCCTTCCAGTGGTATGCTCGGCAGCCTCCAAACTCGGTACCCACATGGAAAGAAATGGAGCAATTGTTTTACCAATGCTTCTATGAAGTCCAAAGAAATGTGGAAACCATCGAGATCCTAACTTTGACTCAAGAATTTGGTGCGCCAGTTGACAAGTTTATCGCCTGATGGAGAGAGTTGGCAACCTTTCATGCCACTCCCATGAGTGAAAATAAAGCAGTTCAAACCTGTATACCAAATATGCTACCGGAGATCGCCCTTCATGTCGAGGCTTCCAATCCACCCTCCATCGCAGAGCTCATCTCTAAAGCAGTTTGTATAGAAGGTCTGTTCAAGCACCATGGTGGATCTCATTAGCAACCCACTGGCTCGAATTCCCACTACAATAGTTTGAGCAACCAGCAAAAAGTGGTTATTAGTGCCGCTGTCGCCGTGACTGACACTAACAAAGCGGCCCCTCAAACTTTGGACCTCTCCAAGGCACAGACGTCTCAGACCGAGGCCAAGCAGCAGTCCTACAACAGGGTCCCACCCCCTATAAATATAAATCAAAGTGACTACTGGATCCAGCACCCAAATAAGGTGTACCCCTTTGAGAAGGAGTGGGTTCCCTCGCTGCTTCGATTATTGCTTGAGGAGAACATGATCCAGCTACCAAATGTTAAAACCCCAGAGCTGGCCGGGCAGGAGACACACAAGAGGTACTGCACCTATCACCGAGGAGTAGGCCACCCCACTCAAGACTGTTATACGCTCAAAGACATTATCAAAGCCCTCATTAACAAGGGTCAGATAAAGCTCGAAGAGTTAAAGAAAGCATTCAGGGCAACTGAGGCTGCCCACATAGTGACAATCCAAGAGGATGACGAAGCACCTGCTATCCTTCCTGCACTATTCTCCATAATGCTCGAAGAAGGACTCATCACGCCAAAGCCTACAAGGCAGCCCAAGTTCTTACCCCCTGAAACTGAGAACCTCTGGTGCTCTTATCACCTGATACGAGGCCACGACCGGAGCGAATGCACTGGCTTCCATGAGCTCTTGGCAAAGAAGATGTAGCAAGGTCAGAAAGATCATGGTAACCCAGAAGGAAACCCACAAGTCCCTCTTCCACCAGCACAAGAACAACTCCCGACACAAGCTTAGGGTAGCACTGAGCCAGATCCTCTACAAGCCCTCTTCGAAGCAATGCTCCAACAGGGCCTCTTCACCTCCAAGCCCGCCTGGCAGCCTAGGTGTCTTGCCTAGGTACGGACAACCTCTGGTGCCCATATCACCAAGTATGGGGCCACGAGCTGAAAGAATGCTCTGGGTTCAAAGCTATAGTCACAGAGAAAGTCCAGAAAGGCCACATTGTTTGTGTCGTCCTCCCAGAATGCTCTCAAGCCATTGCTCCCATTCAAGAGGAAACCCCACTTCATGCCCTCTATGAGCATACACTGGACCCTTCAGAGCCCTCGACTTCTCTACTCTGGGAAGTCTACCATGGGCGAAGTAGGCTCAAGTCCTTGAAGAATGAGGCAGTCCTCTAAGCTAGGACTACTCACCAGCCTGATAGGGCAGACCGAACACCTCCTCTTGGATTCCAAAGGAGATGAGCACCTGGGTCAGCCCGTTGAAGTAACCACATTCCTCAGCCACCAGTTTAGGAAGAGCTTCTCAAGCCTCTTCCTCCACTGTCGACCTTACGGGAAGCGCTGCACACCTTATCCCTTCGTGCGATCGCGTGGACATTTTTGAGTCATCAACTGCTTGAGACTCATCCAACACGGGTGACGACGCTCAAAGCACTCCCCAACAGTCAAAGCCTAGGCATGACCTAAAATACCCCCTGCACACGTCCAATTCTAGCGACAGCCTAAAAAGCCACCTAGAACATACTGACTCTTATTTTCCTCCGCCTCTTCTATTTCTTCCATAGGAGCGGTCCTGCAATGCCCAGAGTTCAACGCTCTAAATAGAGAGCTCGAAGGCACCAACCTCAGCAAGTCACAATATAAGTGCTTAAGAAAGATGCTAGCCTAGGTGGCTGGATTCTTTTCAGTCCCTGACGCTCTGGTGGATGCCCCAGCCAAGACAGAGTCATATTCAAGCTTTTATTCCAAAGAGGCCTCCCATATGGTGGAGATCTTCGAAGTACCATTCAGCACGGGGCAAGTGAGCTTAAGATCGGGGAAGAAGCTACAACCCACACCTCAAAAGCTCAAAATACTCAAATTTCCCGATCCTTTACTTTTCCTTAAGCCTAAACCTCTACATCCTTAATCCAAATCTTTATTACTTCCCCATCAACCCAGACCACACCGGTTGAACAACAAGGTCAACCAGTGTAACAAATAGAAACTCAACCAAAACCTGCTCCTAAACATACCCTACCATCTACACCGGTGACTAGATCAGGAACAGAGAAGACTAATGAGGATAAGGTGAAATATGATGTAATTGGGGATTTGAGAAAGCTTCCAGCCCTTCTAAGTATCTATGATGCCCTTCTGTTGTCTAGAGACTATCGTATGGCCTTGGTTTAAGCTCTTTCTAACCTAGAGGTGTATAAGACTGAAGTGGAGCTTATTGAGGTTGACCCAACCATTCTGATGGGTGCTTGACAATCTCCTTTTCCGAAGATGACATTTAGTTGGGAGGCAAATTTCACAATCACCCCCTCTTTGTGAATGGTGAACTACACGCTTGCCCTATCAACCAGATCATGCTGGATGGAGGGTCAGTAGTCAACCTGATCCCAAGAAGGATCCTCTCCCGATTGGGATTATGATTTGACGACCTCACTCCTAACCACATTACCGTGCAGGGGTTCAACCAATCAGGAGAAAAGCCATCTGGGACGGTTCGTCTTCCCCTCAAGATCGGTGACCCCAACAATTACGCTCAGTTTCATGTGTACATGTTACAATGTCCTCCTCAGCCGCCCTTGGCTTCATGATCAGCAGGTGGTTCCTTCCTCCCTCCACCAATGCTTCAAATATAGCCGAGATGGGAGATAGCACAAAGTCTATGCTGATAAGAGACCGTTCTTTGTAGCTAAGAGTCACTATGCTGATGCTAGGTACTATTTCACAGACCTTCTAGGACCAGAAAAGTCAATTGGAATCCTGTGAGAGAGACATGACCCTCGTTTCATGATGATGTTGAAGATTTGGGGTGAATGATTACGGACATGTTCAAAGAGGAGGAAAGACAAGGCAAGATCCTCCCCTTAACTCTTATCTGTCCAAGTATACCTTACTACCTCCCTGAGATCATGGTGCCCCCTCCTGAAGATGAAGCTTTCCCCTCTACTTCTAATTCACCAGAACAAAATGATGAGCTAAAAGCAACTCCTAAGGCTGAGGAAGCTCTAGAGGTGAACCTTCCAACACTGAGGGTAACCTATACGCCAGACCAGCAAAAGGTCTGCATGTCCCCATTGCTCTTCTAGAAGCAGAATTGACATGGAAACCACCAAGGGAGGTACTCCAAGTCCCGTCCTCCTTGATCAAGGAGATCACCAGCAGCCAAAAGGAGGTCTTACACCACTCAAAGGATCTCGGAGAAGTACAAGTAGACAAGAGTCATCACTCCGGCTCTCAGGAACAAGACCCCATGACAGAGCTAGGAAGTCAGGTTTGCAGCCTCCAGAGTCAATTGGAGGTTATGCGCGTCCGTTCGAAGCACTTGAAGGAGTTCATCCCTGAGACTAAGACCTATGAAGAGCTCAAAAGGAATCCACCTCAAATCGAGTCCAAGGCTCTCCCAGATTGGAGTATTTACAGCAAACAGGCTCACCAAATCATGAGAACCATGAATTATGAGCCCCTGTCCAATCAAAAGTTAAGGGGTGAGGAAGCAACTGTTCCCTCGATCGAGGTCATTGGAGTTGTGACAAGCTGTCAAAAGACTAATCAAGGACTGGGCTATCCTTCTTCGTCTCACACTGTGAAAGGGAAGAAGCAATAAAGCAGAAAGAAAAGGAGGAATAAAAGAGCCACGCAGCACACTGAAGCAAAAGAAAGAATTTTATTCATAAAGCAATAGAATATCACAAACAAAGACATACAAAGAAAGTAAAAGGCAAAGAGGGGTGTTTTATTTCTATTGCCAAGCATTTGTGTATAACGAATGAAGAATATTGCTCAGTTCTCAAGACTAAGCCGATAGTAGTTATGTTGTGTCCATTTGATTCCATCATTCATAGCCGCCGGCTGGAGAAAGGCAAACTTTCTAACCACAGGAGGATATTCCCGACATATCAACTGAGGTGAAAACAAGTCTTTTTCTACCTTATGGGCTGTAGTAAGCAAGCCTTCCAAATCTTTGATGTTCCATTAAAGAGCCGCCATGTCATCCTAATTTTCAAAGCATGCGATCTCTTCAAATATCAAAGGAATCTCTTAAGGCAAAATCTCAAAATGCAGGTGAACGAACTGATGCATGAGCAAGGTAGTTTTAAGGTTGCTCAAGTGTACCGTCACATAATCTGTGACAGTCAAAGGACCAGGGAAGAACTTAAGTAAATGCCTGATAGAGGGATAGTTCTCAATAGAAGCTGATTCTTCTAAATCTAGAACCGCCTTAGCCTGTTGGGCTATTTCAGTAACCTTCATTTTGAACAAGTCTGCACAGGAAACATTGAATTCTAGAAGGTTGTCTATCAACCTCCTAACCAAGAATGCGAACATGACTAGCTCTAAAAAAACAGCCTAGCTGAAAAGTTCATAAGCGGCTCTAAGAAGATCACGTCCATTGTCTGTAGAAACATTATGACGATTGAGCCTAGTCATTTGTGCAGTAAAAGGCATCACGACCTGTGATATGATAAAACCTCCAAGAATGTGCTAGACGAGAGGATGAATGATCTGTCCCGAAAAGGAGGTGACTACAAAAGCCAAACCTATGATGAATTCTCTTTGAGCAGAAAGTGCAAGGGTTCCTCTCAAAGTCGCAAGAGGAATCGTGTTGCCCATTACTATCAGGTCGCACGAACCAGAATTATCTTGAGAAGACAAGAACTCACCTTCACCCTCAGATACAAGAGGTTGAGGAGAGGGATGCAGTTCGTTCTCAGTAACGAGAGGCTCTTTGTCCTCAACTACATTGTGACCCCCGTTTGAGAAAACCTACATTCTGAAAGCTTTAGAGGTCTTAGCTGACTACCGGGAAGACATTCATTGAACGGCTTTATGCAACCACTATCTATGCACAAGAAAAAAGCAAAAGCACTAGCTTTTGCCATGCACAAAGGCAGAACAATCATCGTCTCACGGCCAAAGATGGGTTATCGTTGTCTCACGGTCAAGGAGCTAATGCCGTCTACCGAAGTACAGCAAAAACACATATGTTCTAGCTGTCCGCATGTGTCAAACGTGCAGCACACCACTTCCCTTGAAATCTGGGCACACCACTTGACACCAATGGCGTGGCCTGTCATTGTGCGTGCAGAGGGTGACCATTCACCGTCCCACGACCCTTCACCTCCTCGACTGTTACAGCCTCACAGCACCTCGGGATCTCACTGGTGTTTTCACTCTTCGTTGGGAACTCACTTCTACTCGTTGGGAAACCTTTCTAATGATGAACGAAGTTAGTGAAAAACTACCGAAATTCCGTAAAAAGCACCCTTGTGATCCTGCGAGTTTCCCTTCTCCCTTCTCTCTTGATAATCAGAGGACCGTCAGAACCCCCTAACTCCTTTGCAACCTGCCAGCAACTGCGAAACTACTGGAACTCTAGCAGAGCACCACTGCGACTCTTGTAGTTTCACCAAAAACGTTTCGACAAACTTTGAGTGGCCCTTGTTGCCTACTCAGAATGCCTTGACACTCTTTGAAAACACTCGCAAGCACATTGCGAAGACCACGACATGCTCAAGCTCGTCAGAAAACTCTTGAGGGCTTGAATGTTGTGGGTATTAGCTAGGAAACTCTTGTCGAAAGTCTCTTGATGGAAGCTCCGTCTCTCTCTAAAAACTCTCTTCGACTGTTTTACCTTATGGTGAAACAATAAAATGGGGGTTTTCCCCCTTTAAACCTAGTGGTGCCACAAGATGGCCCTCACAAATTCAAAATGACGCTCCAATCCTCATCTTCACATGACAATAAGACCAGGCCGGGGCCGGTCTAGCCTAAGACTCAAAATGATTATCAACGCATGCTTCGCCAAGGAGCTATCACCATGCGCTTCATGAGGACTTAACATCGCACACGCCTAACCAAAAGCCATCGTCTTGTGCTTTACCAAGGCTTAACGCCGTGTGCCCTTCATCAAGGGCGCATGCTATGACACTCCCATCTGGACCATCGCTCTGTCTCCCTAGGGAGTTCTTTCCCTGCACCCCAATGTCACTCCCTAGAAGTTGAGTCTCCAGTTATGGCTCTGTTCCCAACGGAGTCACATTCCCTTACCACAGCCAAGGTCTAGATGCACGACCTTAAATTGCATGGTCCAAACTATACGACCTCAAAACTGTAGCGGAGGTCTAGTTTCACGACCTTAAACTGCATGGTCCTAGCCACATGACTTTAAACTGCATAGCCATGGTCTGACCTACAAGGCCTTAAAACTGTAATACACGGTGTGACAAATATTCCATATGTATGAGGGCTTTGCTAGGTGTAACCCATCAAACATCCTTAGTGGAGTTAGGTGCATGTAAAAGAAAAAAGGGGCCACCATGCCCCTTCAATCCCTGATGGGTCTTTTTCACACCAACATCCCCAGTAGAAGTCACATCTTATTACGACCCACTATCCGCATGGTGTTAGGGTCATTCTTATCCTTTCAACCCCAGTGAGGTTTCATCTGTGCTCTGACCTATCATTCTCAGTCGAGTTACATGCATACCATTACTCATTAGCCCCGGGGAGTCACACTTGCCCTCCTGACCCCTAGTGAAGTTTGCTTCCGTTTGCCACTCCTCGTAGGGCCACCATCTTCATCTAAAAGCTCGCTGCTTGTGTATAGCCTTAGCTATTTTTATCCCCAGGGAGTCAAATTACTATCCACAAGAATATGTAGCTTCACCTATATGGAAACCAAAACCATGGTCCGTGCTGCATGACCTTAAACTGCACAACCTTGGACTAGATGCATGACCCTAAAATTGCATGGAATATGACCTTAAACTGTAGTGGAGGTCTTTTTGCATGACCTTAACATGCCAAGTCCTAGTCGCATAACTTTAAACTACATAGCCGCAGTCCAAATTATATTACCATAAATCATAGTCTATGTCCTCGCTGCATGACATTAAAAGGCTTAGCACCACGGTCCAAACTATATGATCATAAACTGTAGCAGAGGTCTAGTTGTACGACCTTAACCTACATGGTCCTAGTTCCATGACTTTAAACTGCATAACCATTGTCCAAGCTATATGACCTTAAACCATAGTGCACATCCTGGCTGCATAATGTTAAACTCTTTGCTCAGGTACTAAAGGCACAACCTTAAACTCGCCCCCACATACGCACACACCCCCTTTATGTGCGTGTTAACTCATGCTTTCCCTAATAGATATATTCGTGTGCACGCACCACCTTCATTACTTCCCCAGTGAGTCCATTCACTTCACAACTAACATTCATCATTCCTTAGTGAGTCTCACCCGTGCTCAGAAAACGGCGAACCATTCCACTATCCATACTCGCTGTCAGCTAGCCATTCATTCAACATCCATCTTTATGTCATCTCCCCAAAGTGAGTCAAAACCACTACCATACTCACTTCATGCCTCCACGGACTGCTCTTCATCACCATTATGGTATAGTTGTATGACCCTAAACTATAGTGCACGTCCTGACTGCATGACGTTAAAAGGCTCCGCACAGGTTCCGAGGGCATGACCTTAAACATGCCTTCACTAAACACAATGGGCATGGTGTATACCTATACAAGGGAATGCCATGAGATAAAATGATGGATGAGCATGGTCACAAAACTATGTCTAAAAGAGTTCCATGAAAATAAAAACACGGTCATGGTGAAAACCCCAAAAGGGCATCGTGAGAAAAATGGGATGAAAATGGTAGACATGGCCGCAAGGTCATGGGTAAAAGAGCTCAAAAATTGAGGAGGTTGGTGAAAACCGTGTTTACGGCACCACTTCCCAAGTCCAGATTAAAACCCGTAAAGGGCGCTTGGACCAACAAAAAGCAGGTTGACGCAGCATCACTGTCTCAGCCTGCACCTAATTGCCAAACATGCATAATTCTGGCTAATGAGGTCCACACAAAATCCTCAACTTCCTTCATCCAATCACAAAAAAAAATGGCTCATCTGAGAGTGAGAGCCTCATAAGATTTCCACAACTCAACACCAACAACAAAACAAACACACTACAAAATGCTAAAGTCCCCCACAAAGGCAAGAAACTGACAACGCCAGGGCTGACCAAAGACTTCAGGCTGCCTTGTCAAATTCACCTCAAGCCGAGAGGTTTAGACCTTCAGGATAAGCCAACAAAAAAGCCCCCGATTTGACCCGGCACTTGGGGCCCAAAGAGGTACCCTGACTGTCAAAAGCAAACCTGATGTAGTAGTAAACAATGTCAACCAAAGGATATTTAGCTGTCAATCCAATAATGTCCTAAAGCATGGAACATGGCTGCCAGATAGGCTTGATTTTGACCAACGAGGTCTATACAAAATCCTCAGCTGTCAAAATCACAAATAGTCTGTTGAGGGTGAGGACTTCGACATGATCCCTCAAAGTCTCTTCTCCTCCTAAAGTTTCCACAAATGGACTTGTACATTACATACAAAAGTCTGAGCATTCTAGTTGCAGCATTGTGCGGATCTCCTCGACGTTCACATGGTCCTGTGGCTAGGAAGAAAAAATAAATAAAGCCAGAGGAAATTTTCCAAATGATTGTCCTTCTCGCTTCTCTTGAAGAACAACATTCGGTGGAGCATGCTGTTTGAAGACATTTTACAGCACCATGGTTTCCCGATGCGGAATAATAAAAGAGAAGCCAGTCAAAAAGCCTAACAAAATAGTGGAAATTTCAACAGTCTCAGAACTGTCCCACAACAGGTTAAGATATCCATATGGACTCTTAAAATTCTCCTGCCAAGCTTCGTCATCCTCCAACATGTTTAAGGCAGTGCATACTGAGAAGTAGTTTTGACAGAATCAACCTCTAGCACCTTGAAATGGACCATTATAATTAGAACCATACTTTTGGAGCATCAAACGACCATGGGGATCATGACCATTGGATCCGGCATGGTTGAGAACCCCTATGGGTCAAATTTCAACTTAAACAGACACTCCAGGACAAAATTATAGGCGAAAGATCGAAACAGGACGAGCCGCACACTATTCTCGTGCGGCCACCCTACAACTAAACTCCATTAAGGGGACAGTCATGAATAGTGACTTGAGATGCTTATATCTTCCTCTTTTGAGATCGAATCATGCTCAAACTTATTGGGGCGTCTTTGTCTCATCGAGATGAGCGTTTCGATATGTGGCATGCCCCGTAATGACAGACGAGAGCGAAGAAAAGCTAGAGAAAATTTGTCGATCCATGATGAAAGTTTCAGAAAAAGCTTCGCTAGAGAGGCCGAATCATGTGCTCGTAAACCTGATCCATGTGAAACCAGATGCACTGCATGAGTAAGGCCCATGGCTATCTCTGGTCCGAACCTCGCGCATGATGAACCGTTAGATTTCGCACACGAAGCCAATGAAGTTGCTAAAAATTTCAGTATCCAAATTCCAAATTCCGGCCAAAACTCAAAAGTTACGAAATCTTTGTCCGGACGAAAAATCAAGCTATGTTTGTTGCCACGCGATCATGACGGCATGCTCAGTGTGATCCTGCAAAGAAACCATGGAAAAACATCAAGGAACGAGCACGCTATCAATATGAATTTTGCAAGGTTCATCAAAAATTCAAGTCACATGATCATGGCCTATAAAAACGATCCATGGAGTGAAGTTGGTATCAAACCAATCGCCATGCCGAGCCCTACAAGAAAACAATAATTTTTCAATCAAACGGGCACTAGAGCAACCCCGGATCATCCATGAAAGATCAGGCAAGTTCTAGAGCAGCAGCAGGGACTGTTTTGAAATTCCAAGAATTTTTAGAAAGGGGAAAATCTGTCATTTTGAACCCTATTTTCCTATTTAATTGAATTCAGTTAAATCTTAATTTTCAACAATTAGGTTTAATTTTGATCATCCACCTATGTTTGGGCAAAACTCTATATATACCACGTATTATCATTGTACGTAAACCCTTGGCTAAAGAGACTTTTGCTTAATAAAATCTTTATTTCTTCTTATTATTGGGCCACATTATGAGAGAGAGAGGAAGGAGAGAGAAACTTTTGGATCGGTACCCTTAGGCTCAAGGTAAATCTTTCTCTCTCTTCTCTTCCTTTCTTTCTTCTTCTCTCTCTTCTTCTTGTTCTTCTTCTTTGTCTGGGCTTTTCTTAGAGTCCATGCACGGCAATGGCAGTGCCATACATGCCTCTTTCTTGCTTTCTTCGCTTGTGGTATCACAAGTCATGCATGGTGATGGTAGCACCATGTGCAAGCTTCTTTCTCCTTCTTTTTGTCCATCTTTATCTCTCGACAAGGCTCGCAAACAACGTTTCTCATTGCTGTCCGCATATGTGTCTTCAGCGTCTCCACGAGGAACACAGACGGCGAAGTTTATCACTGTTGGCATATGTGTCTTCGATGTCTCCACGAGGACCACAGACGGCGAAGTTTATCACTGTTCGCATATGTGTCTTCGACGTCTCCACGAGGAACACAGACGGCGAAGTTTATCGCCGCCCGCAGGGTCTTCCCTTATTGCATGCCCATCATGGACAGCTATGCGTATTGATGCCCACGAAGGGTCGCGACAACACCTATTACTGTCTGTAAGCCTCTTTTCGTGTGCTCGGTGCCCATCACCGTCCACAGGTTTCTCTAACGTCCCACGCCTATCGCTTTGTGCCTCAGAAAGAACTTTTGCTGTGTGCTTCAAAAGTGGCTACCGCTGCACGCTTCACAGGAGGCTATCGCTGGCTGCGAAGGGGTGTGCTGCCTTCTCGTGATGCCAAGGGTAATGCCTATCACTGCCTATAGTTGACTGCTCACCCTCTAGCCGTGAGCCGTAGTGCTAGCGTTGTCCAAGGGTCGTGACACTACTACTCCACGACTGTGAATGGCGATGCCTAAAAGCCATCAGAACCCCTTCTCTTCGTCATTTCGTGCTCCCTCCTCATATTTTCCCTTCTCACTTGACAGAGGGTAGACTCGGCCTGACATTGCCGTAACAGTCTGGTTGTCAAGCAGTATTATTGTCGTGCTGGTTCTAAGTACCGTTTTGCTGCGACACCAGATTAGGACAGTCATATCAGCCTCGGTTTCGAGTAGTATTGCCACTGTGCTGGTCCTAAGTACTATGCCTGTCCTACTACCACTTCGAGTCGGTCACTGGTCCAGCTATCAATCTAGTCTCATCCCCTTATCAAGTTCCTTTCTCTACCTTTATTCGAACCTTCCACTTCATCACCCTCACTTATGAATGTGCATTGCCTTGATACAAGGGTGGGTCCTTCGACCCACTTGTCTTGCAAGTTAACCATGATAATGTTGTGTAGAAAGCAAGGAGACTACAGGTCAAGGGAGGTGATTCCGAACCAACTGAAGAAGCTGGGAGGCTTTCTGTCGTGATCTAAGAGGGTGCCTGTGCGAGTCAACTCGAGTAAGTCACAGACCCAAGTGAGGTTGATCCCCACCTCACGTTAAAATTCCACTCTCACTAGTTGGACACCTGCCCTTGTTCTGTGAACGAGGTTCTCAAGAGAGCGATATCAGTTCCTGAGTCTTTCGAACCCAAGACACGTGTCAGCAGATCACTTAGATCCAGGGAGGCGAGATCGAGGCACCTAACTATTCATGTCCCACCTAAATTTAATCTCCTTTAAAAATATAATCTTCACCTTCCGTATCAATTGATAGGAAAAGAAAGAAAGATAGGGAGAGAGAGAGAGAGAGAATAGGAGAGAGAGATAAATAGTGGGGGAGATAATAAAAGAAAGAGAGATTTCTATTTAGATGAGAGAGTTTAAGGGAAAGAAAAAAGGGAAGAAAAATAGTGGCAGTTGGGATGGAGGGAGAGTAGAAATAGTTGGTTAGGGAAGACAGAAAG
>NW_006497436.1:327551-412515 GCF_000471905.2 Amborella trichopoda
GAAATAGCAGCTGAGAAAGAAGAGAGAAACTTAAGAGGGTGATAAAGAGTGTTTGTTTGAGAAGGAGATAGAAACAGTATGTTCTCTAGATAAGCTCATATTAAAGTTCTATCTTTCTATTTATATCTCTCTCTTTCTATCAATGCTCTCTCTCGTTTTCTCAATACGTTATTTCTCAATCGACACACCAATTTAGGAAGTTTAAATTTCATTCTCTCATGCTCTCTAAGTAATATCATGTTTCCTAGATAGGTTCTTTCTAAAATTCTACCTTTGCATTTATCTCTCTCTTTTTCTCAAAGCTCTCCTTCTCTATCCGCACACTAATTCTACCAAGAGCGAAATAGGGAAAGAGATAGAGGCATAATTATTTTGTCACTTTCTAAAGTTTTTGCACATCTCCTAGTCATGTCCCATCTAAATTCAATCTCTTTTCAAATAATAATTTTAACCTTCCATATCAATTGACAAGGAAAGAGATAAAGAGAGGGAGACAGGGAGAATCAGAGATAGATAAATCTGGGCGAAGTGATTTAAGGCAAGAGAGATTTAAGGAAAGAAAACCAGGAGAGAAATATGGCATTAAGAAGAGGGGGAAATAAATTTTGGTTGGCAAGAGATCTTGAGACAGAGAAAACGATGAGAGAGAGAGGTATGGCATTAGGAAGAGGGAAAGACAATGAAAAGAGAGGGAAATTACAATGAATTATCATTATAAAATAGAAACACCAAATTCAAACAAAGTAAAGGGGAAAAAACCTGTTCTAATTATCAACATTCATCATACTAAGAGAGAGCAAAGAGAGAAACTTAAGAAGATGATGGAGAGAGTTTGTTGTATTGGGAGAGAAAAGAGAGAAATTTAAGAGGATCATAGAGAGAGTTTGTTGGTGATGCATGTTCCAGTTTTCTAAATTCATCCTTTTGAGAGAGCAAGAAGAGACAAAATTAAGAGGATGATAGAGTGAGTTTGTTGGAGAGTTAGAGATAAAGATCATATTCCTAGATAAGCTAACTAAAAAATTTTATCTTTCTATTTATATCTCGCTCTATAATCTTCACCTTCCATATATATTGAAAGGAAAAGAGAGAAAGAGAAGGAGAGAGATAAAATAGGAGACAGATAATGCAGGGGAGAAATTTAAGAAAAGGGATTTGACTTTGGCAGAGAGATTTAAGGAAAGGAAAGAGGGAGAGAAATATGGCGTCAGGAAAAGGGAGCAAGTAATAAGGGTTGGGAAGAGGAAGACAGAGAGAATGAAGAGAAAGAGAAAGAGAGGTATGACATTGAGAAGAGTGAGAGAGAGAATGGAGAGAGAGAGAGAGGGCAATTATAGTTTATTGTCATTGAAAAATAAAAAATTCCAAATTCAAACATAGTAAGAGGAAAATAACATGTTCCAAATATCTAAATTCATTGTATATATAGAGAGAGAAGAGAGAAACTTAAGTAGATGATTGAGATAGTTCATTGTAAAGAGAGAAAGAGAAGAGAGAAATTTAAGATGATGATAGAGAGAGTACATTAGAGATGCATGTTCCAATGCTCTAAATTCATTATATATAGAGAGCGAGAAGAGAGAAATTTAAGAGGACGATAGAAGAGTTCGTTAGAGATGGAAAGAGAAAGATCGTGTTTCCTGGATAAGATCATTCTAAAATTTTATCTTTTTATTATGTGTCTCTCTCTTACAATCATTGCTCTCTCACTTTTTCTCAATGCTCTACTTCGCAATCCACACCAATTTAGGAACTTTAGATTTCACTCTCTCATACTTTCTAAGTAATATCATGTTTTCTAAAGAGGATGGTTCAAAACTTCTACCTTTCCATTTGTGTCTCTCTTTCTCTCAACATTCTCGTTCTCTATCAATGCACCAATTCTTTCAAGAGCAAAAGAGGGAAAGAGAAGGAGGCATAATTATTTTGTCACCTTCAAAATGTTTAGCACATGTCTTAATCATGTCCCTTTTAAATTTGATCTTCTTTTAAAATGTAATCTTCACCTTCAACATCTATTGAGAGGGAACGAGAGAAAGAGAGGGAGAGGGAGAGGGAGAGGATATGAGAGAGATAAATATGGGGGGTGAGATTTAAGAAAAGAGAGATTTGATTTTGGGGGAGAGTTTTCATAAAAGAAAAGAGAGAGAGAAATATGGTGTTGGGAAGAGGGAGAGAGAAATCTGGGTTTGGGAGTGGGAGGAGAGAGAAAGAGAATGAAGGAGTTATGGCATTGGGAAAAGGGAGAGAGAGAATGGAGAGAGAAAGAGGGAAATTATAGTTCATCATCATTGAAAAATAAAAAACACCAATTTTAAAATAAGTACGAGAAAAATAACATGTTCTAAACATCGAAATTCATCGTATAGAGATTGAGAAATGAGAGAAACTTAAGAGGATGATAAAGAGTTTGTTGTAAAGGGAGAGAAAGAGAAATTTAAGAGGACGATAGAGAGTGTTCGTTGGATATGCATTTTCCAATGCTCTAAATTCATCATAGACAGAGAGAGAGAAGAGAGAAATTTTAGAGGATGATATAGAGATTTCAATGGATAGAAGGAGAGAAGAGAGAGAGTTAAGAGGATGATAGAAAGTTTTCATTGAAGATGCATGTTCGAATACTTTAAATTCATCGTATAGAGAGAGAAGAGAGAAATTTAAGAGGATGATACAGAGTGTCCATTGGAGAGGGAGTGCGAAAGAGAATATTTCCTAGATAAGCTCATTTTAAATATCTATCTTTCTATTCATATATCTCTCTCTTTCTATCAATGCTCTCTCTCAATCTCTCAACGCATTACTTCTCATTCCACGCACCAACATAGGAACTTTAGTTTTCATTCTCCCATGCTCTGTAAGTAATATCATGTTTCTTAAATAGGCTCGTTCTAAATTTCAACCCTTCCATATATCTCTCTTTTTCTCTTAATGCACTTCTTTATCCACGCACCAATTCTACCAAGTGTGAAAGCGGGAAAGACAGAGGCATAATTATTTTGTCACCTTCCAAATGTTTTGTACATATCCTAATCTCGCCTCATCTAAATTTAATCTCATTTCAAAATATAGTTTTCACCTCGATATCATTTGAGATGGAAAGAGAGGGAGAGAGGGAGAATAGGAGAGAGATAAATATCGGGGGAAACATTTAAGGAAAGAGAGATTGATTTTGAAGGAGAGATTTAAAGAAAGAAAAGAGGGAGAGAAATATGGCATTGCGAAGAGGGAGAGAGAAATAATTGTTGGGAAGAGATAGAGAGAGAACGAAGAGTGAAAGAGAGGTATAGCATTGGGAAGAGGGAGAGAGAGACAACTATCATGGTAACCATTAATGAAAAAAATAACACCAAATTCAAATAATGTAAGAGGGAATTAACCTATTTCAATGATCCAAGTTCATTGTATAGAGAGAGAGAGAGAGAGCAAAGAGAGAAACTTAAGAGGATGATAAAAAGAGTTCGTTGTATAGAGAGAGAAGAGAAATATAAGAGGATGATTGAGAGAGTTTATTGGAGATGCCTCTTCCATTGCTCGAAATTCATCGTATAGAGAGAGATAGACAGAAGAGAGAAATTTAAGAGGATGATAGAGAGAGTTCGTTGGAGTGAGAGAGAGAAAAAGTATGTTTCCTCAATAAGTTCATTTTAAAGTTTATCTTTTTATTTATTTCTCTCTCTTTCTATCAATTCCCTCTCTTTCTCTCAACACTCTACTTCTCAATCCACGCACCAATTTAGGAACTTTAGATTTCATTCTCTCATTCTCTCTATGTCATTTCATGTTTCCTAAATAGGCTCGTTCTAAAATTCTACCCTTCCATTTATCTCTCTGTATCTCTCAACTCTCTCATTCTATATCCACACACCAATTCTATCAAAAGAAAAAGAGGGAAAGAGAGGGAGGCATTATTATTTTGTCACCTTTCAAATGTTTTACACATCTCCTAAGTACGCACCACTTAAATTTACTGTTCCTTTAAAATATGATCTTCACCTTCCATATTTATTAAGAGGGAGCGATAGAGAAAATAGGAGAGTGATTAATAGGGGGTAAAGATTTAAAGAAAGAGAGATTGGATTTTGGGGAGTGATGTAAGGGAAGGAAAGTAGGGAGAGAATTATAGCGTTGGGAAAAGGGAGTAAGAAATATGGGTTGGGAAGAGGTAAAGAGAGAGAACAAAAATAGAGAGAGGTATGGTGTTGAGAAGAGGGAGATTGAGAATGAAGATAAAGAGAGGGCAATTAAAGTTTATTATCTTTGAAAAATAAAAGACTCCAAATTCAAACAAAGTATGAGGGAAATAACAAGTTCTAATTATTCAAATTCGTCCTATAGAGAGAGACAGAGACAAGGGAGAAACTTAAGAGGATGGTAGAGAGAGTTTGCTGTATAGAGAGAAGAGGGAAATTTAAAATGATGATAGAGAGAGTTCGTTAGATATGCATGTTCCAATGCTCTAAATTCATCATATAGAGGGAGCGATAAGAGATAAATTTAAGAGGATGATAGAGAGAGTTCGTTGGAGAAGGAGAGAGAATGATCATGTTTCTTAGATAACCTCTTTCTAAAATTCTATCTTTCTATTTATATATCTCTCTTTTTCAAGCAATGCTCTCTCTCTTTATCTCAGTGCCCAACTTCTCAATCCAGGCATCAATTTAGGAAATTTATATTTCTTTCCTTC
The DNA here is from genome assembly GCF_000471905.2 of Amborella trichopoda. The sequence goes on from NW_006497436.1 coordinate 332,236, forward strand.
ATGCTCCCTAAGTGATATCATGTTTTCAAAATAGGCTCGTTCTAAAATTCTTCTTTCCTAGTAATCTCTCTCTTTCTCTCAACACTCTCCTTCTCTGTTCATGCACTAATTCTATCAAGAGCAAAAGAGGGAAAGAGAGGGGGACATAATTATTTTATCACCTTCCAAAGTTTTGGCACATCTTTTATTCACGTCCCATCAAAATTTAATCTTCTTTTAAAACATAATATTCACCATCTATATCTATTAAGAGGGAAAGAGAGAAAGAGAGGGAGGGAGAGAGAATAAGAAGAGAGATAAATATGGGGAGTGATTTAAGGAAATAAATATTTGATTATGGGTTTGAGATTTAAAGAAAGAAATGAGGGAGAGAAATATGGCCCTGAGAAGAGGGAGAGAGAAATATTCCATTGGGAAGAGGAGGGGAGAAATATGAGTTGGGCAGAGGGAGAGAGAAATATGGGTTGGGGGGAGGGAGAGAGAGAGAACAAACTGCGAGAGAGGTATGGTGTTGAGAAGATGGAGAGATAATGGAGTGAGAGAGAGATAGAGCAATTATAGTTCATCATCTTTGAAAAATAAAAAACAACAAATTCAAACAAAATAAGGGAGATAACATGTTCCAATGATCCATATTCATTGTATAGAAAGAGAGAGAAGACAAAAACTTAAGAGGATGATATAGATAGTTTGTTGAAGAGAGAGAGAGATAAGAGAGAAATTTAAGATGATAATAGAGAGAATTCATTGGAGATGTCTGTTCCGAAGCTCTAAATTCATCGTATAGAGAGAGAAGAGAGAAATTTAAGAGGATAATAGAAAGGGAGAGAGAAGGAGCATGTTTCCTAGATAAGCTAATTCTAAAACTCTATCTTTCTATTTATATCTCTCTCTTTCTATCAATGCCCTCTCTATTTCTCTAAACGTTCTACTTCTCAATCCACACACCAATTTAGGAACTTTAGATTTCATTCTCTCGTGCTCTCTATGTAATATCATGTTTCTTAAATAGGCACATTATAAAGCTCTACCTTTCCATTCATCTCTCTCTTTCTCTCAATGCTCTCCTTGTTTATCCACGTGACAATTCTATCAAGAGCGTAAGAGGGGACGATATGAAAGCATATTATTTTATCACCTACCAAAGTTTTTGTACAACTCTTATTCACTTCTCATAAAAATTTAATCAATATTCAAAATATAATCTTCATCTTCCATGTCAATCGAGAGGGACAGCGAGAAAGAGAGGGTGAGAGAGAAAATAGAAGAGAGATAAATATGGGGAATGGATTTGAGAAAAGAGAGATTTGATTTTGGAGAAGAGACTTAAGGAAAGAAAGACAGAGAGATATATGGCACTGGGGTGAGGGGGAGAGAGAATGAAGAGAGAGATGGCAATTATAATTCATCATCATTGAAAAATAAAAATTACCAAATTCAAACAAAGTAAGAGGAAAATAACTTGTCCCAATGACCCAAATTCATTGTATAAGGAGCGAAGACAAATTTAAGAGGATGGTAGAGAGCATGTTTCATAGAGAAAGAAAAGTGAGAAATTTAAGAAGATGATAGAGCAAGTTCATTGGAGAAAAGAGGAAGGCATAATTATTTTGTTACCTTCTAATTTTTTGCACATCTCCAAATCACGTCCCATCTAAATTTAATCTCCTTCCACATTAAAATCTTCACATTCCATATCAATTGAGAGGGAAAGAGAGAAAGAGAGGGTGACAGGGAGAATAAGAGAGAGATAAATATGGGGGGAGAGATTTACAAATAGAGATTTCATTTTGAAGAAGAGATTTAAGGAAAGAAAAGATGGAGAGAAGTATGGTGTTAAGAAGTGGGAGAGAGAAATATTTGTCAAGATGAGAAATAGAGAGAATAAGAGAGAGAGAGGTATAATGTTGGGAAAAGGGAGAGAGAATGAAGAGAGAGTGGGCAATTTACAGTTCATTATCGCTGTAAAATATAAAACACCAATTTCAAACAAAATAAAGGAGGAATGACCTGTTGCAATGATCCGAATTACTCGTATTGAGAGAGAGGATGGAGAGAAACTTAAGATGATTATAGAGAGAGTTTGTTGTATTGGGAGAGAGAAGAAATAAATTTAAGAGGATGATAGAGTGACTTTGTTGGAGATGCCTGTTCCAATGCTTTACATTCATTGTACTCAAATAACGAGAAGAGAGAAATTAAAGAGGACGACTGAGAGAGTTCATTGGTGAGGGAGAGAGAAAGACTTGTTTAAGCTCAATTTAAAGTTCTTTCTTTCTATTTATACATCTCTCTCTTTCTATCAATGCTCTCTCTCTTTCTCTCAACACTCTACTTCTCAATCCACATACTAATTTAGGAAATTTAGATTTCATTCCCTCAAGCTCTCTAGGTTATATTATGTATCATATATAAGCTTGTTCTAAATTTCTATCTTTTCATTTATCTCTCTCTTTCTCTCATCACTCTTCTTTTTTATCCATGCACCAATTCTATCAAGAGCGAAAGAGGGAAAAAGAGGGAGGCATAATTATTTAGTCACCTTTCAAATGTTTTGCACATTTCTTAATCACGTCCCATCAAAATTTAATCTTTTTTTAAAATATAATCTTCACATTCAATATCTATTATGAGGAAAGAGCGCAAGAGAGGGAGAGGGAGGGAAAATATCAGAGAGATAAATATGGTGGGAGAGATTTATTAGGGGAGATTGATTAGCTTCCTCGTTCTTGCCCTCCCGGTCAGGATGACCTGGTGGCACACGTCTCGAGTTTTAGGGGAACCCGAGACTTGAGACCATTCTCTCAGGAACTTTGTTAGGAAACAAGGGCAAGTAACTAACCAATGATAGAGGAATTTAATGTGAGGTGACACATACCTCACCTAGATCTGTGACTCACTAGGGCTGACTCGCGTGGGTGACTTCTTAGATCATGATGAAAAGCCCCCCAGTCCTTCAACTGGCTCAAAATCACCTCCCTTGACCTATACTCTCATGTTTCCACCATCACACACACATGGGTAATTTATAATAAAAGTGGGCCAAGGGACCCCACCTTGTCTTTGTGCGAATGCACACAGTCGTGCACATTTGAGAGAAGAGAGAAAGGGAATGAGATGAAGATTGGCGTGATTAGAGGAGAAGAAAGACATAGATAGAGGAAAGGGAAGAGGAGAATTTGACCAAGTAGCTAGACTAACACAGTAGGTAGATCAGTAAGTGATTGACTCGACATTGTAGCAAGATGGGCATGGTAACTCAGACTGGCATGGCTACAATACTACTAGACGACAGAACGAACACTAACCGACCTGACACGATGGTTCACCTGTCGTGGTAGCAAGACGGGCATGGTAACATTGACCGGCATGGCGGCAATACTGCTCGACGACAAGACTACCCTGGCAGTGTTAGACTTAGCCTTTCTTGGTCAAATGAGAGGGAAAGAGAGAGGGAGAAGAAAAGAGATAAGAAAGTAAGCAGAGATAAAAAAGATAAAAGAAAGAGAAAGAAGTGGAAAAGAAGAAGAGAAGAGAAAGAAAAAGATGAGAGATTAAGAGGAAAAACGAGAAGAGAGAAAAAAAGAAGAGAAGAAGGGAGTAGAGTAGAAGAGAAGACAAATGAAGAAGAAAAGAAAAGAAGATAGTAAAGGAGGGAAGAGAGAGGAAAGAAGAAGAGAGGGAAAGAGAAGTGCAGAAAGGAAGAAGAGCAAAGAGAAAGAAAGGATGAAAGAGACAAGAGAGGGAAGGAGAGAGAGAGAAGAAGAGAGAGAAAGAAGAAAAAGAACAGAGAAGAAAGAAGAGAGAGAAGGCAAGAAGTGAGTCGAAGGAAGAGCGAGAAGGAAGAGAGACGGGAAGAAACATAGACGGTGATGAGCTTCCGCCATCCATGATCGAGGAGAGATAAGAGAGAAGGAAATATGGATGGCGATGAGCTTCCACCGTTCATGATAGAGGAGAGAGAAAAAAGAGAGAAACATGGATGGTAATGGCCTTTATCATCTATGACATAGGAGAGAGAAAAAGGAAGAAACATGAATAATGATGGGCTTCCACCATCCATGATAAAAAGAGAGAGAAAGAGAAGAAAAAATGTACGGAGATGGGATTTCGTCGTCCATGATAGAGGAGAGAGAAGAGAGAGAAAAATGAAAATCGATGAGGTCCCATCACTCATGATTGAAGACAAAGAACAAGAAAAGAGAACATGAGTGGCGATGGGCTTCCGCTGTCCATGATAGAGGAGAGAGAAGAGAGGGAAGAAAACATGAACAACGATGAGGTCCCATCACTCATGATTGAAGAGGCAGAAGGAGAAAAGAGGACATGGATGACTATGCCCCTCCGCCGTCTCTGACAGAGAAGGGAGAGAGAAAGAGAACATGGACGACGATGCGCCTCTGCCATCGATGATAGAGAAGGGAGAGAGAAAGAGAACATGGATGGTGATGGGGTTTCGTTGTCCATGACAGAGAAGGGAGAGAGAAAGAGAATATGGAAGGTGATGGGGTTCCGCCATCCATGATAAAAAAGGGGAAGAGAAAGGGAACATGGACAGTGATGGGGTTCCGCCATCCATGACAAAAGAAAGGAGACATGAGAGAGAAAGCAGAAGACACGCGTAGCGATAGGCATCACTGTGAACGACATAGAGACAGGGGAATTTAGACAAAGGCCCTGCCCATCTCTCAGGTTAAGGCTCAGCTCACTGTGTATGTTCCAAGAGGTGGAGGACATCATGACCAGTAATAGGCTCCACCGTGCATGAATAGAGAAGAGAGAGAAAGGAACAAGGAGAAAGAAAGAAGGGAGAGATTAGGAAAGAGAGGTAAAAGAAAGGAAGGAAAGAAGAGAGAGAAAGAAAGTGAAGAAAGAAGATCAAGAAAGGGAGCGAAAAGATTAAGAAGAAAAGAGGGGTGATCAAAGAAAGAGTAGAAAAGAAGAAGAAGGGGATGAAAGACACGCACGACAATGGCCCACTACTGTGCATGTTGAAAGAAGAGCGTTAAGAAGACAGAGGAAGAGTGAGAGACAAAGATGGAGAAGAGGAGAGAGAGACAAAGAGAAGGGGAGAGAAAGAGAGAGATAGAGGTGAGAGGAGAGACAAAGAGAGATGCGATAAAGAAGAGAGGAGAGAGAAAGAGACACGAGATAGAGATGAGAGGAGAGGGAAAGAGGGAGAATAGAGGAGAGAGAATGAGAGAGAAGAGAGGAGAAGAGAGGAGATAGAAGAGAGGAGGAGAGACAAAGTTACCTTTATCGGGAGGTACCATAATTTTTCTTCTCTCTCCTCCCTCTCTCTCCAAGATGTGCCACAATCTCAAGACTAAAACTCTTAAATTTTATTCATGAAATTGAAGATTGAGGGAAGCCCTTTACAATTAGGTTTAATACGTATTTATAGAATTGAGCCCAAACAAGGGTGGATACTCAAAATCTAGCCTAATTGATGATAATTAAAATTTATTTGAATTAAAGAAAAATCTAAAAATAGTGAAAAATGATGTTTTTGTCCCTGCCCAACAATACATAAAATTCCAAAATAGTCCCTGCTTCTGCCTTAAAATGTGCATGATTTTCCATGGATGATCCGGGGTTGCTCCGATGCCCATTTTTCAAAAAGATGATTGCTTTATTGTTGGGCTCCACATGACGATCGATTTGATACCAACTTTGAACCACGTATCGTGTTTTTAGGCCACGATCATGTGACTCAAAATTTAGATGAATTTAGAAAACTTTTAATCAATAGTATGCTCCTTTCTTAATGTTTTTCCATGATTTCTTTTTTGCATTGCACTGAACATGCCATCACAATTTCGTTACAACAAACGTAGCTTGATTTCGTGCTCAAACGGAGATTTCACACTTTTGGGTTTTTTACTAGAATCTAGAATCCGGTGGCTGAAATTTACAGTAAGTTTATCGGCTTCATGTGTGGAATCCGACCATTCATCACGCACGAGATTTAGACTAATGGTATCCTTGGACCTTACGTGTTGATCTAATGTGCTGGCATCGTGATATGGCCGCTCGAACGAGACGTGTCACTGTTGACTTTCCTGCAACTTTTACCATGAGTCATCAACTTCTCTCTAGATTATCTCCCTGCTCGGGCTTCACACGGGGTGTGCCAAATATCAAAATGCTCGTCTTAGCGATACAAACATTTCAAACAATTTGAGCACGATCCGACTCGGGACGAGTGAGATATGGCTCCCGAACGTCACTGCCTGAAATTGGAAAAACAATCAGCATAATGGTGATTTGTTGTAAGGAGGGCGCACGGGAGTAGTTGTTTGAACACATTTTTCAACATCTTGCATCCCAGATGTAGAATAAAGAAGAAGTCGGTTAATAAAGCCCTGATATGCAGTGTACTTTTTTACAGTCTCAAAATTGCCCCAGAATTGGTGAAAATATTCTTAAGCACTTCAAAATGGCACCTGCCAAGTTCAATCATAATCTGACATGTCTAAGGCAATGCATACAAAGAAACAATTTCAAAAAAATCAACCTCTAACAGACCTCATAACTAGAAATCTATTTTTGGAGCGTTAAATTCGTGGAACCACTGACATTGGATCCGGCACAGTCGAAAACCCTTAAGGGTCAAGTTTTGGATTAATCGGACCCTCGAAGACAAATTTATGGGAAAAATACTGAAATGGGGTAGGCCACACACCATTCTCGTGCACCCTCCCTGCACCAAATCACCATTAATGGTGACCGTTATTATAGTTTCGGGTAGTGACTTCCGGGAGCAACATCTCCCTCACTCTGAGTCGGATCTTGCTCAAATTGTTTGAGCGTGTTCATCACGCTAAGACGCGCGTTTCGATATGTGACTTGGCCCATGATGATGCTCGAGCAGGGAGAAATTCAGAAGTGACACGTCTCGTTAGAGCGGCCATATCACGGTGCTTGCACAACAAATTGACATGAGACCAAGTTTCATCGTGTGCGTAAGGTATAAGGCTTTTTATGGTCTGAACCCTGTATGTGACGAATTGTTGGATTTCACATGTGAAGCCTATAAATTTGCTGCAGATTCTGTTCGTTGAATCTTAGATTCCAGCCAAAAGTCAAGGACTGCAAAATCTCTGTCCGAGCACGAAATCGAGCTGTGTTTGTTGCAAAGCGATCATGACGGCATGATCAATGCAATTTAGCAAAGAAACCAAAGAAGAACATCAAGAAACAAACACACTATCGATAAGAAGTTTTCAAGATTCATCCAAATTTCTAGTTGTGTGATTGTGGCCTAAAAACGGGATCCTTAGTTCGAAGTTGGTATCAAATAGATGATCACATCAAGCCCGATAAGAAAGCAATAAATCTTTCGACAAAACGGATGCCGGAGCACCCCGAATCAGTCATGAAAGATCATGCATGTTCTAGAGCAGCAGCAGAAACTGTTTTGGAATTTCATGTATTGTTAGGCATTTTGCTCCTATTTTTAGATTTTCCTTTAAATAAAAAGAGTTGTATTTTTGGCATATATGGTAGATTTTGATTAATCCACCCATGTTTGGCAAAAGTTTATATATGTCACGTTATATCATTGTATAGGGGGGACAACTTGGCTTAATAAAATTTCAAATTTTCTTCATTGTTGGGCCACGTTTTAGGAGAGAGAGGAAGGAGAGAGAAATTTTTGAGTTAGTGCCCTTAAGCTTAATGTAAATCTCTTTCTCTCTCTTCTCTTTTTCTCTCTCTCTCTCTCTTCTCTTTCTCTTTTCTCTCTTCTCTTTCTCTCTCTTTCTCTCTCTTCTCTTTCTCCCTCTTTCTCTTTCCTCTTTCTTTCTTTCTCTTTCTCTCTCCTCTTTTCACAGATGGTGGAACCCCATCACCGTCAGTGTTTCACTCTTTCTCCTTCTCTTCTTCTCTCTTTCCTTTCCTTGTGGTCTCGTAAGACCAGGACCCTCCTCTTCCCTCTTTCGTGTAGTCCCTCACGACAAATTTCTCCTTTCCCTCCTTGTGGTCCAGCATGACCACAATTTCTCTCTTTTCTTAGTCTTTTATCTCCTGCATGTCCACTTGCTCCCTGTGCACCCTCGGGTCCACTTCCTCTTTCTTTCTCTGGTAGTCCCTCAAGTCCACCTCCCCTCCCCTTCTTTTGTTGTGTACCCTCATATCACCCCCCATTGTGTCCTCGCATTCTGTTTGTCCCTCTCATGCGCTATGGTCCCATGTGACCACCATTTCCCAAAACTTTCCTTCCCATCACCGTCTGTACAACCAACCACGCCACTAGGTCAACCTGACCTGGAGGGCGAGATCGAGGCATCTAACCAGCTTGGCGACTCCATTGGGGACACGCTACCCCATCCTTGGATCGTTCTTATTTGACCTTCCTTTCTTTTTATTCCTGCTCACTATACACACACCTATCTTTGGGGTTGCTTAACCCCTTCATCCGAGTCGGGGGTTTCATAATCCCCGCACTCGTGAGTCTTCATCAGGAACAAGTTCAGCGAACCTCGTTCCCGACCTTTCTTGAGGATCAACCTTGTGCAGCGCTCCAAGGTAATCACCTGCAAAGAGGTGAGGATGGACTTAAAAGTCCTTTCTCCCTAACTTCCTTGCAATGGTGGACCCTCTACCAATGCACTCTGCATCGGTGGCACACATGCCACCACACACAGCACACACCCTGCTATCGGCAACTCACTTGCCAGTCCCACTGCTCGGGTAGCTTGAAGGCCGCCCTTCCCTTTCCCATGATTGGCTGTCCATCTGTCGTTGCTCCTGTGGGTCGTCACGAGGCTACCCCCATTCTTTATCCCTCTGAGCCCCTTGTAACTAGATGCTCGACCTTAGGAGGAGGCAGCTCTTAAGCCACCACCGCACACACACTCACCAAAGCTGGTGGACCATCCATTCAAGCTACCACTCGAGGCAACCCTTAGGTTATCTGGGCACATTGTCTTGGTGAGTGTCTTCACGAACTGAGCCCTGCACCTCTTTTGCATGCACAGGCACGACGTTAGATTACACAACATGCAATCTCGGAGGCAAGACCTTAAACATGCCCTCAAGTCTTGGCGGATGACCTTAAAACACATCAAATTGATAGTCACGATGACATGACCTTAAACATTCTTTTGCAAAAATAAAGAAATAAAAAGAAGATGGGCATGACAAAAACCCGCAAGGGCATCATGGGTAAAAATGTCAAAAAAAAAATGACGGACTTGGTGTGCACTCTCAAAGACCACAATGGGCAAAATATGTCAAAAAGAAAAAAACAAAGAAACGGGGCAGGCCGCACACTATTCCCTTACGCCCTCCCTGCACAAAATCATCATTAATGATGAATGTTTTTACATTCTGATAGTCACTTATAGGAGCCACATCTCCCTCGTTCTGAGTCGGATCGTGCTCAAATTTTGTGAGCGTATTTATCTCTCCAAGGCGAGTGTTTTGATATGTGGCACTCCCCATTGGGTCATGTTTTGTGAGAGAGGAAGGAGAGAAAATTTTTTGAATCGGTACCCCTGGGCTTAACGTAAATCTCTTTCTCTCTCTCTCTCTCTTTTATTTCTCTCTCTTTCTCTCTCCTATCTTTCTTTCTCTCTCTCCTCTTTCACAAACGACAGAACCCCATTGCCATTAGTGTATCACTCTTTGTCCTTCTCTTATTCTCTCTTTTCTGCCCTTGTGGTCTCATATGACCACGATGTTTGAACATATCTTTTAGCACCTTAGGTCCCTGATGCGAAATAAAAGAGAAGCCGGTTAATAAAGTCCTGATATACAGTGGAATTTTTGACAATATTAGAATTTCCCCATAATGGGTTACAATCTGCTACCTGCCAAGTTTCATCACAATCGAACATGTCTAAGGTAGTGCAGACAATGAAACAATTTCAGAAAAATCAACCTCTAGCACCCAGAAATAGACCCCGTAACTAGAACTCTATTAACGGAGCATCAAACAGTTATGGACCACTGCAATTCGATCCAACATAGTCGAAAACCCCTATGGGTCAATTTTCAGCTTAATCGGGCTCTCCAGGATAAAGTTATAAGAAAAGGACTAAAAAAGAGTAAGCCGCATGTTATTCCCATGCGCCCTCCCTGCACCAATCTCCATTAAAGGAGATTGGTATGTACAACCACAAGCGACAACTTCAAAGACCCGTATCTCACTCGTTATGAGTCAGCTCGTTCTCAAATTTTATGAGCATGTTTGTCTTGTCAAGAGGAGCGTTTTGATATGTGGCACGCCTCATGGAAACTCTTGAGAAGGGAGGAAAACTAGAGAGAAGTTCGCTATTCGTTGTAAACGTTGTAGAAAATTCAGCAGTGACACCTCTCGTTCGAGTGGCAATTGGATGCTAGCACACCCAATCGACATGAAATCAATTCCATCGTGTGCGTAAGGTATAGGGCTTTGTCTGATTCGAACCCCTCATGTTATGAATGATCGGATTTCACACGAAGTTGATAAAGTTGCTGCAAATTTTGACTGTCAAATTTTAGGATCCGGCACGAAATCAATCTCTATTTGTTGCAACGTGATTGTGATGGCATGCTCAGTACAATTCAGTGAAGAAATCACAGAAAAACTTCAAGAAACTAACGCACTATCGAGAAGAAGTTTTTGAGATTCTTGCAAATTTCTAGTTGCGTGATCGTTACCTAAAAACGTGATCTGTGTCTTGAAGTTGGTATAAAATCGATCGTCATGTCGAGCCCAACAAGAAAGTAATCATCTTTCGGTAAAACAGGCACTGGAGCAACCTTGAATCATCCATGAAAGATCACACATATTTTAGGGCAGCAGTAGGGACTGTTTTGAAATTCCATGTATTATTGGGCTGAGGCAAATACATCATTTTACACCCATTTTTAGATTTTTCTTTAATTCAAATAAATTGTAATTATCCTCAAATATGTTTGATTTTGGGCATCGAACCATGTTTAGGCCCGATTCTATAAATACATGCTAAACCTAATTGTAAAAGGTTCCACACTGATGAATAAAATTTGAGAGTTTTACATTGAGATTGTGGGTACGTCTTGGAGAGAGAGAGAGAGAGGAGAGAAGAAAAAGTTTGATACCCTTCAATTAGGTAACTTTCTCTCTCCTCCTCTTGTCTCTCTCTTTCTCTCTCCTCCTCACATACGTCTTTCTCTCTACTCTTTTTCTCTCTCCTCTTCTTTCTCTCTCCTCCTCTCATCTCTCTTTCTCTCTACTCTCATCTCCCTCTTTCTCTTTCTTTCTCTCTACTCTCATCTCCCTCTTTCTCTTTCTCTCATCTTTCTCTTTCTTTCTCCTCCCCTCATCTCTATCTTTCTCTCTTTTCTCTCAACATGCACGACAGTGGGCCATCGTCGTGCGTGTCTTTCATCTTCTTCTTTCTTATTTTTCTCTCCTTTCTTTCCTTACTCACCCTTCATTCCTTTCTAATCCTTCCTCTCTCTCTCTTGATGTTCTTCCCTTTCTTTCTTAATTTCTCTCTTCTTTCTTTCTCCTTGTTCTTTCCATTCTCTCTCTTCGCCATTCATACACGGCAGAGCCTGTCGCCGAGAATGATGTCCTCCTCTGGAACACACACAGTAAGCTGAGCCTTGACCCGAGTGACGGGCCGGCCCTCTGTCCGAGTTTCTTCCTATGTCATGGACAGTGCAAGCCCATTGTTGTTCATGTTTTGTCTCTCTTATCATGGGCAGCAGAAACTCATTGCAGTCCATGTTTTCTCTCTCTTCTTCCCTCTATCATGAACGATGGAGACTCATCGACGTCCATATTTTCTCTCTCCTCTTTCCATTGTCATGGATGACGGAAGCCCATTACCATCCATGTTTTCTCTCTTATCATGAACGGCATAAGCCCATCACCATCCATGTTTTCTCTCTCCTCTCCTTTTAATTATGGATGGAAAAATCCCATCGATGTCCATGTTTTCTCTCTCTTCTTCCTTTTATCTTGGACGGTGAAAGCCCATCGTCGTCCATGTTTCTTTCTCTTCTCTCTCTCTTATCATGGATAGTGGAAGCTCATCGTCATCCATGTTTTTTTCTCCTCTCTCTCTCTTTTCATGGACGGTGGAAGCTCATCGTCGTCCATGTTTCTTTCTCTTCTCTCTCTTATCATGGACGATAGAAGCCCATCGTCGTCCATGTTTCTTTCGCTTCTCTCTCTCTTGTCATGGATGACAGAAGCCCATCTCCTCCATGTTTCTTTCTCTTCTCTCTCTTCTGTCATGGACGATGGAAGCCCATCGTCGTCCATGTTTGTTTCTCTTCTCGCTCTCTTGTCATGGATGACAGAAGCCCATCATCATCCATGTTTCTTTCGCTTCTCTCTCTCCTGTCATGGATGGCAGAAGCTCATCATCGCTCAAGTTTCATTCTCTTCTCTCTCTCCTATCATGGATGGTGAAAGCTCATCGCCATTTATGTTTCTTTCTCTTCTCTCTCCTATCATGGACGGTAGAACCCCATCACCGTCTATGTTTCTTTCTCTTCTCTTTCTTCTTTCTCTTCCTTCTCTCTGTCTTTCTCTGTCTTCCCTCTTCCTTCTCTATCTTCTTCTTTCTTTCTATCCTCTCTTCCCATCTTCTTTTCTCTCTTCTTTCTTTCTCTCTTCTCTTCCCTCTCTCTTTTTTTTCTTCTTCATCTTTTTCTCGTCTCCTTCTCTCTTCTCCTTTCTTCAACCGTCTTCTTCTCTTCTTCTTCTTTTTTCTCTCTTCCTTTCTTTTCTTCTCTCTCCTTACTCTTTCTTCTCTTTTCTTCTCCTTCACTCTTCTTCTATTTTCCCTTTTTCCTCTCTCTCATTTCTCATTCTTCTTTCTTCCTCTCTCATTTGAACCAAAGAGGTTAAGATTAGGACTATCATAATAGTCTTGTCATCTAGCACTAATGCCATCGTGCCAATCGAAGTCACCATGCCTGTCTTACTGCCACGACAAGCTAGCCATTGTGCCTAGCTGGTCAATGTTTGTTCTATCGTTTAGTAGTAATATTGTTGTGTTGATGTGAGTTACCGTGCCATCTTGCTACCACTGTTTGAAGACATTTTTCTGCACCTTGGTCCCCGATGCAGAATAAAGGGAGTAGCCGGTCAATAAAACCTAACAAACAGTGGAAATTTTGACAGTCTCAAAATGGCCCCATAACTGAACAAGGCATTCATAAAGACTCTCAAAAGTCTCCTACAAATTTTCTTCGCATTTCGACATGTCTAAGGAAGTGTAGATTGAGAAACAATTTCGGAAGAATCAGCCTCTAGCACTCTGAAACGGACCCTATAATAAGAGCTATATTTTTGACGTGCCAAATTACTATGGAACCACTGCCATTGGATCCGACGAGGTTAAAAACCTCCAGGGGTCAAATTTTAGCTTAAACGAACATTCCAAGAAGAAGTTATAAGCGAAAGAGCGAAACAGGGAAGCCGCACACTATTCCCGTGCTGCCACCCTGCAACTCAACTTCATTAAAGGGACAGTCACGAACAGTGATTTGTGAGATCTATATCTTACTCCGGCTGATTCGTATCATGCTCAAATTTTGTGAGTGTGATCGTCTTGTTGAGACGAACGTTTCGATATGTGGCACGCCCCGTGATGACGCCCGAGCGCTAAGAAAATCCAGAGACAAGTTACTGATCCGTGAAGAAAGTTGCAAGAAAACCATCAGCATCGTCCTTCACTCGAGCAACCAAATCACGCCCCTGGTGAGTCCGATCAATGTGAAACTAGTTCCATCGCGCTCGTACGGTCTAGGGCTCTCTCCAGTCCGAAGCGCGTAAATGACGAACGGTCGGATTCCGCACTCAAAGATGATGGAGTGACTGCAAATTTCGGTGCCGGAGTTTCAGATTCTGGCCAAAACTCCAAAGTTGCACAATCTTTGTCTGAACACGAAATCGAGCTGCGTTTGTTACCACGTGATCTTAACGGCATGCTCAGTGTGATCCAGCGAAGAAATCATAGAAAAAACTTCAAGGAATAAGCAAACTATCGATCCGAAGTTCCAAGATTCATCAAAATTTCAAGTCGCATGATTGTGCCCTAAAAATACGATCCATGGCTCGAAGTGGGTATCAAAAGGGCAACAAAATAACCCCAGATTATCCATGAAAAATTATGCACGTTCTATGGTAGCACAGAGATTGTTTTGAAATTCCACAAATTATTAGGAAGGGGCAAATCTATCATTTTTCACCCTATTTTCCTATTTGTCTTAATCCAGTAATTAGTTTAATTTTGATCAATCCACGGATCTTTGGGCACAACTCTATATATACCACATACTACCATTGTACGCAGACCCATCATTTATTCTCTAAGGAGAACTTTGCTTAATAAGATTTCTCTTTCTTCTCATTGTTGGTCACGTTTGGAGAGATAGAAAGGAGAGAGAAACTTTTCGATTGGTACCCCTAGGCTTAAGGTAAATCTTTCTCTCTCTTTGTTTCTTTTCTTCTACCCTTTCTTCTTCTCTCTCTTCTTTTCTTTCTTCTTCTTCTTCATCTAAGCTTCTTTAGGAGGCCATGCATAATAGTGGCAGTGTCGTGCATGCCTCTTTCCCTCTTTCCCCCTCCTATGGCTTCACAGGTCGTGCATGGCGATGGCAGCACCATGTGCGAGTTGCCTTCTGTTCTTCTTCATTCGTCTCTGCCTCTCTGCGTGAAGTACTGACGGCGATCCCTATTGCTGCCCTCAGGGTCTCACCCTGTTGCGCGCCTATCACAGACGACAATGCCCATTGCCGCCCCCGAAGGGTTGTGGCAATACCTGTCGCCATCCACTGGCTTCTCTCACGCCCTTTGCCTATCACAGATGGCAATGTCTATCACCACCCATAAAGTATCCTGGCGATACCTATCGTCGTCCATGAGCTCCCTTCACGAGCTTGATGCCTATCGCCATATATGAGCTTTCTTCGTGCGCTCGTGCCTGTCGCTGTCCCAGAGCTCCCTTCCCGCACTCAATGCCTATCGCTGTCTGCAAGCTATCTTTGTGAGCTCAGTGCTTATCACCGTCCGCGAGCTTTCTTCGTGCTCTCGGTGCCAATTGCCGTCCACCAGCTTCCTCCATGCTCTCGGTGCCTATCGTCGTGTGCAACATCCTCTCTGCGTTACAACCATCGTCATGCGTTACACAAGAAGTTATCACTACTGATGAAGGGACATGCTTCCTTCTCACATTGCCCAGGGCGATGCCTAATGCTGCCTGTAGTTCATTGTTTACCCCCATTTGCCACGAGCAGTGGTGTCTAGCGCCGTCGAGACCTCCTTCCCAAGTCGTCTTGTGCCTTCTACTCATTCTCTACTCTTCTCACTTGGCTGAGGGTAGACTCGGTCTAATGTTGCCATAGCGATCTGGCTGTCGAACATTATTGCCGCCGTGCTGGTCCTTAGTACCATGCCTATCTTATTTCCACACCGGATTAGGACAGTCATGTAGTATTGCCATCGTGTTGGTCTGAGTTACCGTGTTCGTCTTGCTACCACTCCGAGTCGGTCATTGTACTGGTCAAGCTATCCAGCTAGTCTCGTCCCCTTGTCGAGTCCCCTCTTCTTTTCATCACCTTAATTTCTCACCTTCTCATCCATATGAAGGTGCATTGCCCTAAGACAAGGGTTGGTCATTCGGCCCTCTTGCCTTGCAAATTAACCATAGTAGTGTTGTGTAGAGAACAAGGAGATTGCAGGTCAAGGAAGGCAATTCCGAACCAACTGAAGTAGGTGGGGGGCTTTCCGTCGTGATCTAAGAGGGCTTTCGTGCGAGTCAGCCCGAGTAAGTAACGGACCTAAGTGAGCTTGGTCCCCACCTCACTACCTCTCTCACTAGTTGGACACCTGCCCTGTTAATGAGGTTCCCGAGAGAGCGATCTCAGGTCTCGAGTCTATCGAACTTGAGACATGTCGCCCGATCACCTAGATCAGGGGAGGCTAGATCGAGGCACTTAACCAGCTTGGCAACTCCACTGTGGACTTATTACTCCTTCGTCAGTTCGCTCTTGTTTGATCAGTATCACCTTTTACTTTCTGCACTACTTTCTATGGCATCTAGGTTATTCAAACCGTTCATCCGAGTAGGGGATTTTCTCATCCTTGCGCCTGTGACCGTCCCAGGTTGACTCCTTCCCTACACTCCTTCTGAGTCAGGACTCACAATCTGGCTCTCAGGTGCTTTCCTGGGTTGGTGGGAGAAGGGACTTAAAGGTCCCTGACTCCCCGCTTCCTCGCCCTGGTGGACCCTCCACCAAGGCTCCTTTCATTGGTCGCACATCTGCTGCTGCACACAACACGCACCCTGCTATTGGCAAGTCCCTTTCCAGTCATATTGCTATAGTACTCCAGAAGGCTGCCTTATCCACTCTCGTGAAAGGCAAGCGATTGCCATAGCTTTTGAGGGTTGCCGTAAGGCTAACCCCGAACTCCCTCACTGCTCCAAACCTTTATACCTAGAGGCTCGGCACACCAAGGAGGAGACCATATGGCCTCCACCTCTTGTACACACCTAAAGGCTCGTGGTCCAAACACACGAGCCACACTTCGGGGCAACTTTCATGCTGCCTCGAACTCGTGTTCAATGCTAGGACTTCTCAGGCAACACCCTGCGTGTGTCATGCGTCCCACAGCTCGAGGAAGCGCCAGTTCTACGCTAACTCAAGCACATGAGGGCCTACTGCTCTGTCCTCCCTCTCATCGCACACAGCTTCACCCTGTGAGAGATAGGTTCCTACCCGATCCCTCATAGACACAAGCACGTGGGTCTCGACCTCCTAAGGTCGAACCAGTTGAGCAAACCCGGGCTGAACCCCAAGTTACCCGGATGGCTAACCCTAAAGGTGTACATGCATTGACTTTGCAGGTTCCTTCCTAGTCCTGACTCATGCAGAGTCATAAACCAGCTCTTTATTCTGTCACTCTCCCTTCACCAGGAAAGTACCTCGAGACTTGGTACTCAAAGGTTGTCCCTAAGAGTACCATCTTGAGTCAGCTGCCCCAGGTCAGACATGCACCCGAGCCCCACAAGGGAATTCAAGGTAACGGCCTGATGTCAAACAGAGGCCTCTAGCCTCCAAGGTAGAAACCCAAGTTGCCTTTTTTCCTTGGACCCCACTCTCTTCTCCAATAAATAGACACAACCCTCTCATACTCAAGAAAAGCAGGGCAGTTTAAATCTCAGGCTTGGTTCTGTGATAGAGTCCATAACAGCCTTAAGATTAAACATAAGAGAGGCCTGCAGATCCTGACTAGAGAAGCCTCTAAGATAATTGACGTCCCCACCCTTGGTGACCTCCTGCCTCATAATCCCTTTTTCCCTCTTCAAATTTCAAAACCTGAGCAGGTCTAAGAATAGTGCTCGATGATCACTACCCAGAAGCCACGGTCCCAAGATCATCGAGAACAGGTCCTCACAAGGTCGGCGTACAAGGCTTGAGTCTAGTCGCGAAATGTTGAGCCCCTGCAGACCGACTTGACACACATGACTCGCTAGCCCCAACAGTCCACTACTCCACCTGGCTCTGACCCTCCAGAAGAAACGATGAGTGTCATGGTGATCAATGAGTTGGATGATGACCAAGAAGAGCTGATGAAAAGGTTCAAGATAATGAAGTAGTCCATCCTCGAAAAGATGAAACGCCTAGAAGCCTTCAAGTCCCCTTCTTCTCACCATGAACTGTGTTAACACACCGTTCCCAGGTAAACTCCCCCACAGGTCTCCCAAGACAGCTCTGCTTCCTGCACGGTTTCACAAGCAGATATAGATGCCATGGTGACCCACAGTCTCAAGAACAAGGTCCGGGGCATGTAAGAGGCACCGCTTTACTAAAAGCCGTATCCCTCGTACATCGACCAAGTGTTCTTTCCCCCAAACTATAAAAAAGGGAAGCTCCCCCTGTTCAACGGTACTACATACCCACACAAGCATACTGTTCACGTCCAAGCGGCTTGTCGAGAGACAGTAACTGATGGGTGAATCCTCCTCCATCAGTTCGTCGAGACTCTCGAAGGGCCAACCTTCTAGTGGTATGCTCGACTGCCTCCAAACTCGGTGCACACATCGCAAGAAATGGAGCAGTTGTTTTACCAGCACTTCTACGAAGTCTAGAGAAATGTGGAGACCATCGAGCTCCTCACTCTGACTCAAGACCCTGATGTGCCAGTTGACAAGTTCATCGCCCGATGGAGAGAGTGGGCAACCTTTCATGCCACTCTCAAGACTGAAAAAGAAGCAGTTCAAACCTGCATACGAAATATGCTGCCCGAGATCACTTTGCATGTTGAGGCCTCCAATCCAACCTCCATGTCAGAGCTCATCTCTAAAGCAATTCGAATAAAAGGTTTGGCTCAGCACCATGGTGGATCTCGTCAGTAACCCTCTAGCTCGAACTGTCACTCCAACAATCAGGGAAACCAGTAAAAACCAATGATCAGTGCAGCTGTCATCGTGATTGAAACTAAGAATGCCGCCCCTCAAACCTTAGACCTCTCCAAGGCACAAACATCTCAGGACGGAGGCAAGCAGCAGTTCCATAACCAGGTCCTGCCTCCTAAAAATATTAATTGAAGTGACTACTAGATCTAGCACCAGAACAAGGTCTATCCTTTTGACAAGGAGTGGGTTCCTGCACTTCTTCGACTACTAATGGAGCAGAACATGTTCCAGCTACCAGACGTCAACACGGAAGAACAAGCTGAATAGGAGACACACCAAAGGTACTGTGCCTATCACATGAAAGTAGGCCACCCCACTCAGGATTACTATAAGCTCAAAGACACTATCGAAGCCCTTATCAAAGTCACTAACAAAGAGTTAAAGAAGGGGTTTGCGGCAACTGAGGCTTCTAACATAGTGACCATCCAAGAGGTGACAAGGCACCCACCATCCTTCGTACACTATTCTCCATAATGCTCGAAAAAGGACTCAACGCGCCCAAGCTGACATGGCATCCAATGTTCCTGCCTCCAGGAACTGAGAACCTTTGGTGCGTGTATCACCAGACATGAGGCCACGACCTGAGCGAATGCACCGGCTTCCATGAGCTCTTGGCAAAGAAGATGCGACAATGCTAGGAAGTTCATGGTATCCCAGAAGGACACCCTCAAGTCCCTCTTCCACCAGTGCAAGAAGAACTCCCGACACCCGCCCCAAGAAGCGCTGAGCTAGACCCTCTATAGGCCTTCTTCGAGACAATGGCCCAACAGGGCCTTGTCACTCCCAAGCCTGTCAGGCAGCCAAGGCGTCTTACCCAAGGAATAGAATACCTCTGGTGCCCATATCACCAAGTATCACGAGCTGAAAGAATGCTCTAGGTTTGAAGCTCTAGTTGCTGAGAAGGTACAGAAAGGCCACATTGTTTGTGTCGTCCAAGCCATCGCTCCCATTTAATAGGAAACCCCGCTATAGGTCCCCTATGAGCATACACTGGTCCCTTCAGAGCCCTTGACTTCTTAGCCCTGGGAAGTCTACCATTGGAGAAGTAGGCTCAAATCCCTAAAGCATGAGGAAATCCACCAAGCTAGGACTACTCATCCGCCTGATAGAGTAGACCAAACACCTCCTCATGGATCCAAAAGGAGACGAGTACCCAGGTCAGCTCGTTGAAGGAACCACATATGTCAGCCACCAATTGAGGAAGAATTCCTCAGGCCCCTTCCTCCACTGCCAACCTTACAAGACTTCATCCCGGGTGCAACCTGCCTTATCCTGTCATCCAATCAAGAGGACCGCCTTAAGTCACCAACAGCTCGGGATCTATCCAATGCGGGAGATGGTGCTAAAAGCACTCTACAACAGTCAAAGTGGGGGCAAGACCTAAAATACCCCTTGCACACGTCCAATTCTGGTGACAACATAAGAAGTTGCCCAGAACATTCTAACTCTTCTTCTCCTCCCTACTATGCTATTTCTTCCACTGGTGTAGCTGGGTAACTTCTACACTCTAAATAGAAAGCTCCAAGGTACCAACATCAGCAGGTAGTAGCGGAAGCACTTAAGAAAGATGGTGGCCTAGGCGGCAAGATTCTTGACTGTCATTGACGCCTGGCAGCCCGAGCCAAAACCGAGCCATCTTCAAGCTACTCTTCCAAAGAGGCTTCCCATATGGTGCAGATCTTGGAAGTACCATCCAGCACGGGGCAAATGAACCTGAGACCAAGAAAGAAGTTGCAGCCAACACATCAAAAGTTCAAGGTCCTTGATCGTTCACTTTTCTCTAAGCCTCAACCTCAAACCTCTACATCCTTAATACAAATCCCTATTAACCCAGACTGCACCGGCTGAACAACAAAGTCAGCTAGTGTCACAAACCAAAAGTCAGCCAAAGACTGTTCCTATACTTACCCTACCACTTACACCAGTGACTGGATCAGGAAAACCGAAGAATAATGACGATAAAGTGAAATATGACAAAATTGGGCACTTGAGAAATCTTTCAGCCGTTCTAAGTATCTATGATTCCCTTATGTTGTCTAGAAACTATTGTATGGCTCTGGTGTAAGCTCTTTATAACCCAAAGGTGTATGAGACTGAAGTGGAGCCTATTGAGGTTGACCCAGCCATCTTGAGTGGCTGCTTCGCAATCTCTATTTCTGAAGATGACCTTCAGTTGGGAAGAAAATTTCACAATCGCCCCCTCTTCGAGAATGGTGAATTACATGCTTGCCCTATCGATTGAATCATACTGGATGGAGGGTCGGCAGTCAACTTGATTCCAGGAAGGATCCTCATTCGATTAGGATTAGGATCTGACGACCTCACTCCTACCCACATCACCATGTAAGGGTTAGACCAATCAAGAGAAAGCTGGTTGGGACAGTTCGTCTTTGCCTCAAGTTCGGTGACCTCAACAATTACACTCAGTTTCATGTAATCAACACCGATACGTCTTACAATGTCCTCCTCGGCTGCCCTTGGCTTCACCATCAGGGGGTGGTTCCATACACGCTCCACCAATGATTCAAGTACAGCCGAGATGGGAGACAACACATGGTTTATGCAGATACGAGGTCGTTCCTTGTAGTTGAGACTCACTATGTCGATGCTAAGTACTATTTCACAGACCTTCCAGCACCAGAAAAGTCAAAGGATGATGATTGGAAGCCTGTGAGAGAGACATGACCCTCGTCTCATGATGATGTTGAAGAAACGAACATGTTCAAAGAAGAGGAAAGACAAGGAAAGATCCTCCCTTTGACTCCTATCTACTCAAGTATACCTTGCCACCTCTCCGAGGTCATGCTGCCATCCCACAAAGAAGAAGCTTCCTCCTCTACTTCTAATTCATCAGAACAAAAGGGCGAGCTTGAAGCAACTCTTGAGACTGAGGAAACCCTAAAGGAAGACCTTTCAGCAATGAGGGTCACCTATATGCCGGACCTGCAAAAGGTTCTGCATGTCTCCACACTCTTTTAGAAGAAGAATTGGCACACCAACCACCAAGGAAGGTACTCCAAATTCCATCCTCGAACAAGGGGATCACCATCAGCCAAGAGAAGGTCTTACATCTCTCAAAGGCTCCTAAAGAGGTAGTTAGCCCTCTGGATCTTAGGAACAAGACTCCATGGCAGAGCTGAGAAGTGAGGTTCATAGCCTTTAGAATCAGTTGGAGGTTATGCGCATCACTTCAAAGCACTTGAAGGAGTTTGCCCCTGAGACTAAGATTTATGAGGAGCTCAAAAGCAATGCACCTCGCATCAAAGCCAAGGCTTCCCCAGATTGGAGTATTTACAATAAACATGCTCACCAAACCATGAGAGCGATGAATTATGAGCCCCTGTCCATCAAACATTGGGGGGGTGAGAAAGCAACTTCTCCCCCATTCGAGGTCATTGAAGCCACGACAAGCTTTCAGAGGAAGAAGCAAGGAATGGGATATCCTTTTTCGTCTCACACGGTGAAAGGATAAAAGCAATAAAAAAGAGAAGGAAGAACAAAATTCATGCTGCACAAAAAAGAGAAAAGAATTGTTCCATTCACAAATCAAGAGGGAATTACCAGCTTCTTTTCTTTACAATAAGAAGAAATGAAAAGAAAAAGAGAAAGAAGCCATGGTCAAAATCATTCAACTGCTGCATTGATCTTCTCCCTGTATGTTGCAGCTGATACCTTCACCCCCTCGATTTTGCCCTTTAACTCTGGCACCAGCTCCGCCTCATGCTCCATCAAGGCAGTCCCTTCTTCCAAGTAGTACTCGAGGCCCAAAATGTTATCAAGAAGCACCTTGTCCTCTGCTGCCCAAGCCTAGTCTCCTTCTCCAGCTTGGGAACCTTCTGTGTCAGCTCTAATATCTTCGCCCTCAGAGCCATCACCTTGTGGTGGCCGGCGATGACCTCCTCATCGAGGTTCGATCTCCGGGAGCGTGCAACATCCTTCTGTTGCAATTGAGCTTCTACTAGTTTGCGGTAGCACTTGAGTGAGGACTCCAAAGGAGGTAACTGCGTTCCCTTCAGCTGCTGTACAATTGCTTCTTCGTGCAAGGCCTTTGTTCTTCACCCTTCTAGCTCATTTACGACGCCATCAAAGAAAGGGATGATCTCTGATACTCCCCCTGCAAGGGTGACCTGCCGCAACTGCAGGATTGCACCACTAAGTTCAGTAAGAGGCAGACCCTTAAGCCTCTGCAAGCCCAGATGAAGCATGTCCATCATTATGCCGTGCAGCCCACTAAAGCTAGGCCTAAAAAGTGCTATTAAGGCTGCTACAATGGGAAGAGTATCAGTCTCCACGACAGAACCCGAAGGGGTTATTGTCGCGTGCCTCATCAAGGAGCTATCGCCACACGCTTCGTCAAGGACCTATCACCGCTCGCTTCACCTAAAGGCTATCGTCGCGTGCTTTGTTAAGGAGCTTTCACTGCGTGCTTCATCAAGGAGCTATCAACCCGCGCTTCGTCAAGGAGCAATCACCGCGAGCTTCATTAAGGAGTTAACGTCGTGTGCCTCACCAAGTTGTTAACGCCGTGTGCTTCACTCAAGGTCAAATGTCGCATGCACCATCCAAACTTAGTACTGTGGCATGCCATGGCACTTCCATCCGGACCATCGTTCGGCCTCCTCAGGAAGTTCATTCCCTGCACCACAGCCTCACTTCTTAGGAAGTTGAGCCCCCAATTATGACTTTATTCCCCATGGAGTAACATTCTCCCCACACAATGATCCATGATGCATGACCTTAAACTGAATAGCCTTGGTTTGTGCTGCATGACCTTAAACTGCATAGCCTTGGTCCATGCTGCATGATGTTAAACTGCATAGCCTTAGGTTTGTGTTGCATGACTTTAAACTGCATAGCCTAGGTCCATGCAGCATGACCTTAAACTGCAGAAGCATGGTCTAGGTGCATGACCCTAAACTGCATGGTCCAAACTATATGACCTTAAACTGTAGCGGAGGTCTACTTGCACGACCTTAAACTGTATGGTCCGTGTTGCATGACTCTAAATTGCATGACCAAAGTCCAACTGTATGACCTTAAACCATAGTGTACATCCTTGCCGCATGATGTTAAAAAGCTTAGCACCGTGGTCCAAACTACATGACCTTAAACTGTAGCGAAGGTCTAGTTGCTTGACCTTAAACTGTATGGTCCCAACTGCATGACTTTAAATTGCATAACCATGGTCCAAGCTACAAGACCTTAAAACTGTAATGCACGACGTGGAAAATACTTCATATGCGTAACTTTATTTATATGGACCACTTCTTTTCTAGGTGTATTTCATCAACATCCCCAGTGGAGTTAGGTGTATGCAAAAAAAAAAAGGGGTCACACTTACCCCTTCAATCCCCAGTGGGTTTATTTCACACCAACATCCTCAGTAGGAGTCATATCATATTGCGACCCACTATGCCCAGGGTGTTAGGGACATTCTTACCCTTTCAACCCCAGTTGGGCTGCATCTGCGCTCTGGCTTGTCATTCTCAGCAGAGTCATACTCGCCCTCTTAATCCCTAGTGAAGTTCGATCTTAATCTAAAGCTCCCTGCTCATGTATAACCTTAGCTATTTTTATCCCCAGGGAGTCATATCGCTATCCATAGACCTATCCCCCATGGAGTTTCACCTACATAACGACCCATGCGATGGTCCGTGCTGCATGACCTTAAACTGCACAGCCATGGTCTAAGTGCACGACTCTAAAACTGCATGGTCCAAACTATATGACCTTAAATTGTAGCGGAGGTCTAGTTGCACGACCTTAAATTGCATGATCCTAATTGTATGACTTTAAACTACATAACCACAGTCCAAGCTATATGACCTTAAACAATAGTGCACATCCTGGCCGTATGACGTTAAACTGCTTTTCCTAGATCCAGGAGGCATGACCTTAAAGATGCCTCCACATGTACGCACATGCCCTTTACGTGCATCTTCACGCACACCTTCCCAAACCGACCCATTCGTGTGTGTGCATCACCGTCATTGCTTCCCTAGTGAATCCATTCACTTCATTACCATCATCCATTATTCCCCAATGAGTTTCACCCATGCCCATAAAATGTCAAACAATTCCACCATCCATACTCGTCGTCAGCTAGTGGGTCACCACTTTTCACCCATCATTCACACATCATCCATCTTTCATAGGTAGCCTCTGCCATCTCCCCAAAGTGAGTCAAAACCACCATCATACTCACTCCATGACTGCCATTCATCACCACTAAGGTCCAGCTGTATGACCCTAAATTATAGTGCTTGTCCTGGACTCATGACGTTAAAAGGCTTCACACAAGTCTCGAAGGCGACCTTAAACACGCGTTCACAAAGAAAACGGGCATGGTGTATATCTAGACAAGAGAAATCCATGAGTAAAAATGACAGACGGGCATGGTCACGAATCCATGAGTAAAAGAGTTTCGTGAATAAAAACCCAAGCACGGTGAAAACCCCAAAAGGACGTCGTGAAAAAAAGCAGATGAAAAGGGTGGATATGGCCTTGAGGTCATGGCTAAAAGAGCCCAAAACTAAAGGAGGTTAGTGAAAGCTGTCTCTATGGTGCCACTTCCCCAGTCCTGGTGAAAACCCACAAAGGGTGCTTGGACTATAAAAAACTAGGTTGACGTGGATGGACCAATACATTGCATATAAACATCTGAGCATCCTTTCTAAATATAAATGTTGTCCCTCTCATTTCTCTCAAAGAACAACATTCAATGGGGAAAACTATTTGAAGACATTTTTCAGCACCTTGGTCCTCGATGCGGAATAAAGGGAGAAGCTAGTCAATAAAGCTAAACAAATAGTAAAAATTTTGACAATCTCATAATAGCCCCAAAACTGGTCAAGATCTTCATAAAGACTCTCAAGAGTGTCCTACTACATTTCGTCGCATTTCGACATATAAAACAGTGTAGACTGAGAAATAGTTTTGGCAAAATCAGCCTCTAGCACCCTGAAATGGACCTTATAACTAGAATTATGTTTTTGATGTTTCAAATTTCTTTGGGACCACTGTCATTGAATCCAACATGATTGAAAATCACCCAAGAGTCAAATTTCAGCTTAAACAAACATTGCAAGAAGAAGTTATAGGCGAAAGAGTGAAACCGGAGGAGTTGCACGCTATTCCCATGCGACCACCCTATAATTCAACTCCATTAAAGGAATAGTCATGAATAGTTACTTGTGAGACCTATATCTCACTCGTTCTGAGTCAGATCATTATCAAATTTTGTGAGCATGTTTGTCTCATCAAGACGAGCATTTCGACCTATGGCACACCCATGATGACACCCGAGCGCGAAGAAAAGCTAGAGAGAGGTTGCTGATCCGTGAAGAAAGTTACAGGAAAATCAACAACATCGCACCTTGCTCGAGCAGCCAAATAATGCCTCTCGCAAGCCAGATCGACATAAAACCTGTACCATCCTGTGCGTAAGGTCCAGGGCTATCTCAAGTCCAAACCCCGTACATGATGAATCGTCGGATTCCGAACACAAAGCAAATGAAGTGACTACAAAGTCTGGCCCAAACTCCAAAGTTGCAAAATCTTCGTCCGAACATGGAATAGAGCTGCGTTTGTTGCCACATGATCGTGACGACATGCTAAGTGTGATCCAGTGAAGAAATCACACAAAAACATCAAGGAACGAGCAAACTATTGATTCGAAGTTCCAAGATTCATCCAAATTTCAAGTCATTTGATCGTGCCCTAAAAACACAATCCATGGATCGAAGTTGGTATCAAATCGATCGCCATGCTGAGCCCTACAAGAAAACAATCATCTTTTAATCAAACGGGCATTAAAAGAACCCAGATCATCCATGAAATGCCACACACATTATAGGGCAGCACAATGATTGTTTTGGAATTCTACAAATTACTAAAAAGGGGCAAATCTGTTATTTTTCACCCTATTTTCCTATATAATTTCTAGCAATTAGGCTTAATTTTGATCAATCCACCCATGTTTGGACAGAACTCTATGTATACCACGTACTACCATTATACGTAGACCCTTTATTCATTCGCCAAGTAGAACTTTGCTTAAAAAGATTTCTCTTTCTTCTCATTATTCGGCCACGTTTGAAGAAGGAGGGAGAGAAAAGAGAGAAACTTTTGGATCGGTACCCTTAGCCTCAAGGTAAATCTTTCACTCTATTCTTCTCTTTTCTTCTTCCCTTTCTTCTTCTCTCTCTTCTTTTCTTTCTTCTTCTTCTTCTTCTTCTTTGTCTGAGCTTCTCTCGGAGGCCATGCATGGAAGTGGCAGTGTCGTGCATGCCCCTTCCCTTCTTTCCCCCTCCGACAGCTTCACAAGCCATAACGCCAACGCCATGTGTAAGTTTCCTTCTCCTCCTCTTCATTCGGCTCTGCCTCTCCATGAGAAGCACAGACGACGATGCTTATTTTTGCCCGCAAGGGTCGCACCTTGTTGTGCGCCTATCAAGGATGATGATGCCCATCATCGCCCATGAGGGGTCACAGCATATTTGTCACCGTCCGTTGGCGACATTGTAGTGATGATGTATATCGTCCCCCGCAAAGGATCAGGCAATACCGATCATCGTCTGTGAGCTCCCTTCCCGAGCTCGGTGCCTATCGTCGTCCGCGAGCTTTCTTCATGCTCTCGGTGCCTATCGCCTTCTACAAATACCCTTCGAGTGTTTGGTGCCTGTCCGCAAGATTTCTTCGTGCCCTCCGTGCCTATTGCAGTATGCTTTCTTCATACGCTCAGTGCCTATCACTATCTGAGAGCTTCCTCTGTGCGCTCGATGCCTATCGCCGTGAATAGGCTCCTCTCTGCATCCCACGACCATTGTCGTGTGCTTCATAAGAATTTATCGCCGCCCGCGAAGGGACATGCTGCCATCTCGCATTGCCCACGGTGATGCCTAATGCAACTTGTAGTTCACTGTTTGCTCCCTTTCGTTGTGAGCAGCGGTGTCCAGCACGGTTGGGACCTCCTTCCCTTGTAGACTCAAGCCTTCTCCTCATTCTCTCTCGTTCTCACTTGGCTGAGGGTAAACTCAGTCTAGCGTTGCCATAGTGATCTGGCTGTCGAACAGTATTGCCGCTATGCTGGTCCTGAGTACAATGCCCATCTTATTGCTGCACTAGATTAAGACAGTCATGTCAACCTTGGTTTCGAGTAGTATTATCGTCTTGTCGATCGGAGTTACCATGCCCGTCTTGCTACCACTCCAAGTCGATTATTGCATTGGTCAAGCTATCCTACTAGTCTCGTCCCCTTGTCGAGTCCCCTCTTCTTTTCATCACCCTAATTTCTCACCTTCTCATCCATATGACGGTGCATTACACTAAGACAAGGGTGGGTCCTTTGGCTCACTTATCTTGCAAATTAACCATAGCAGTGTTGTACAGAAAACAAGGAGATTGCAAGTCAAGGAAGGCGATTCTGAACCAGCTAAAGCAAGTTTCCAACGTGATCTAAGAGGTGCCCGCATGAGTCAGCCCGAGTAATTCATGGACCTAGTTCATATTGGTCCCCACCTCACATCCAAAATTCCTCTCTCACTGGTTAGACACCAACCCTTGTTTTGTGAATGAGGTTCCCGAGAAAGCGATCTCAGATCCTAAGTCCTTTGAACCCTAGACACGTATCACCTGATCACCTAGATCAAGGGAGGCGAGATCAAGGCACCTAACAAACCACACCGAGACAATCACTTACTAGTCTAGCCACTATGTCAGTCTAGCCGCTAGGTCAAATTCTTCTCTCCCCTTTCTTCTATTCTATCTCTTTCTTTTCCTCTTCTCACCTCAATCTCTATTCTCTTATTCTTTTCTTCTTCTTTTGGATGTGCACGCCTGTGTACGTTCACCAAAAGATAAGGTGGGGTCCCTTGGTCCACTTGTCTTGTAAAATTAACCTTCTATGTGTGATTGCAGAAACCAGAGAGTACAGGTCAAGAGAGGCAATTTCGAACTAATTGTAGGACTGTGGGGCAGCCTTGGTAAGTCTCGAACCCAAGTGAGGTGTGTCCCGCCTCAGGTCAAATTCCTCTCGCACCGATTGGTGTACCTACGCTTCTTCTTTAACAAGGTTCCTGAGAGAGTGATCTCAAGTTTCGAGTTTTTCTTAAAACCCGAGACACGTGCTTTTAGGTCATCCCGAACTGGAGGGCGAGATCGAGGCATCTAACCAGCTTGGCGACTCCATTGAGGATTTACTACCCCTTTGTCGGATCGTCCTTGTTTGGCTAGTCTCTCCTTTTGTTTTATGCACTTCATACACATGGCTGCTAGGTTTATTAACCCATTTATCCGGATCGTGGATTTTCTCTAACCGCATTCGCTAGCCTCCCTCGAGAACAAGTTCCTCGAACTTCATTCTCAAATTTCCTTTCAGAAAAGACCCAGTGTCTAGCTTCCAGGTCATAACCTGGATTGGTGTGAGAAGGGACTTAGAGGTCCCTGACTCCCCATCTCCTTGCTCTAGTGGAAGCCCCACCAAAGCACTCTGCATCGGTGGCACATCTGCTACCGCTCACAGCATGCATCCTATCACTAGCAAGTCACTTGTTAGTCGTATTGCCGAGGTACGATGAAAGGCTGCTCAGTCTCTAACTACAAAAGGCAAAGAACTTGTCATTGCTCTAGTGGGTCGCCGTAAGGCCACCCCATACATTCCTGCACCACCTCGGGTCGCTATGCATAGAGGCTCGACACATCGAGCTGGAGACCATGGTGCCTCCACCTCACCCACACACCTTAGGGCTCATGGGTCATCCACACAAGCCACACCTCAAGGAGCAGGTCTCCTAGGGCCAAAACCTGTGCACATGCATGTGCATCCCACCACTCGGGGCAGCGTTGTCATTATGCCAACCCGAATACACGAAAGATGACCCCCTTGTCCTTCCTCAGAGCACACATTATCGAACTCTGTAAGGGGTAGGCTCTCACCTGTTTACTTACAGACACCCGCTCATACCACTCGGCCTCCTAAGGCCAAGCCACCTGTTCGAGCTCGTGTTGACCCCAAAGTCACCCATGATCCTTCTTCAAGGGGAGCGCCCATGCTGCCTTCCCAAACTGCCGCTCCTCACTCCGGACTCAAGCGTCATCATGAGTCGATCCTTCCCCCCCTACCCCTCCTCTCTTGGGAAAGCACCTCAAGCCCTGGTATTCGTAGACCTTCCCCAAGAGTGCCATCTTTAACCAGCCCCGTCAACTCGATCATGCCTCTAAAGCCCATAAGAGAGCTCGAGGCAAAGACCTGATGGGAGATCAAGTCCTTTGTTCTCCCTTGTCCAAGTCGACTCTAATTCCTAGCTTGCATCCATTGCTTCACTTAATAGAGAGGGCTCTCTCCTATGCAAGAAGGGTCGATTAGTCGCAGTTCCGATCTCAGTTCGAACATGAGGTCCATCAAAGCCTCAAAGCCAATTGTGACAGGGGTTTGCAGATCCTGACTTCGGAAGCACTAAATTCATCGGAGCACCCAGTTTTGATAACTCTCTTTGTCAGACACCCTTCTACCCTCTTCAGATGACAGAGCTCAAAGAAGAGGTGCATGAATCCTGCATGGTGGTTAGCGTCATAGAAGATGACCAGCCACGGTCCCAAGACCATCGAGAACCGATCCTCATACTGTCAACATACAAAACTCGAGTTCAGTAGGGGCATGCTGAGCCCTTGTTGACCGATTTACTACATGCAATTTACCAAGCTCAGAAGCCCGCAATTGCACCTAAGGCTGACCTCCCCAGATAAACTGTTAGCGTAGTGGTTGTAAATGAACCTAGCGATTCTCAAGAAGAACACATGGATAGGTTCAAATAGATGGTGAGTGCGAAGATGGAGAAGATTGATCGCATGGAAACCATGCGACACTAGGCTAACCAGGAGACCAAATCCCATCGCACGGACGATGCAGCTCGAAGGCACTCTCCTCTTCCTGCCTCATAAGACAATTATGTCCCTCACCTCCTCTCACTGACAGACATCGACACAATGGTGACCCACAACCTAAAGAACAACCAAATCCTGGGTATACAGGGTACAATGCTTTACCAAAATCCATACCCCTCTTACAATGATCAAGTTCCATTTCCCAAGACTACAAGAAAGGGAAGTTTCCCCTGTTCAATGATACGACATCCCTGCACCAGCATATCGCCCATTTCCATGTGGCATGTCGAGAGACAACGACTGATGGGAGACTCCTCCTTCATCAGTTCGTTGAAACCCTTGATGGCCTTGCCTTTCAGTGGTATGCTCATCTTCCCACAAATTCAGTGCATACTTGGGAGGAAATGGAGAAACTATTGCACCATTGCTTTTATGAGGTTGAGAGAGAGGTCCAAACTATCAAGCTTCTCACTTTGACCATGGAACTTGATGAACTCGTGGATCAATTCATAGCAAGATGGAGAGATTTGGCTGCTCGCCAACCTAATCCCATGCTTGAGAAAGAAGCAGTTCAGACCTTTGCATGAAACATGTGACTTGAGATTGCCCTACATGTTGAGGCCTCAAATCCAACCTCCATTGCAGAGCTGATCTCTAAGTCGATTGGCATAGAGAGTTTTTCATCCCACCAAAGCGGGTTTTGACAACAATCTTCAAGCTCAGGAAATAAATGGGGTAATGGCAATTCTCGAACCAGCACCCGGGGCAATTAGTAAGAAGGCATAATTAGTCCAGCCATCACCGTGAGTGATCCAAAGAAGGCTACCTCTGAGACTTTGGACCTCTCCAAGGGGGTAGGCACCGCAAAGACAGCACCTCAGGTACAGCAAAAATCATGCAACCAGGTACCCGCACCTGCCAACCTTAATCGAGATGGTTATTAGGTCGGGCATAAGAATAAAGTCTACCCTTTTAAAAAGGAATGAGTTTCCGCACTACGCTGATTACTGCTGGAGTAGAACATGATGGAGCTGCCTGAGACTAAGTTTCCTGAGCAAGCAAGTCTCGAAACCTATGCAAATTACTATGCTTACCATCGGAGGATTAACCACTCCATAAGGGAATGCTACATGCTCATGGATTTCATCGAGGCTCTGATCCAGAAGGGCAGATAAAACTCGAAGAGCCAAAGAAGGCATTCGGGGTGGTAGAATCTTCCAATGCAGTGATAGTCCATGAGGAAGATGAAACATCAGATCTCCTTCACACCTTTTTTGTCATGATGCTTCAAGAACGCCTCATCACACCAAAGATGGTAAGGCAGCCATGACGCCTTGCTCAAGGAACTGAGAACCATTGGTGCCTGTACCATCAGATATGGGGCCATGACCTGAGTGAGTGCTCCAGTTTCCACAACATAATCACGTAGAAAATATAGGGATGTCAAGAAGATTGTAACATTTTTAAAAGAGATCCCCAAGTCACTGCTCCACTGGTGCGAGTGGGTCTCCTGATAGAAGACCTAGGTAAGGATGATTTAGATCCTGCTGAACCCTCAACTTCTCAACCATGGAGAGTCTACCACAGGTGAAGCATAAAGCGAGAGGTAGTCCGTCAAGCTAGGGTTGTTCACAGACCTAGCAAGATGGATCATGCACCTCTCAAGGAAACTAGGAGGAGACATGCCCCAAGGGCTGCTCGCCAGTCGAGCAAGAATTTCTCCGGCCTCTTCCGCCCTTGCTGACTTTACAGGAATTCAGCCCCAACGTAATTATCCTTACTTTCTCACTTCACCAATAAGACATCCCTGGGACATCTTCTGATCAGGGAACGTCCAATGAGGGTGACGACATTAAAAGCACCCCCCAATGGTCTATGCAGGGGAACGACCTTAAAGACTCCTTTCACACGTCCAATTCTAGTGATGATGCAAAAAGCTACCCAGATCAGTTCGATGAGGGGAATGACCTTAAAAGTCCCTCACTTACTGACCCTTCTCCATCTTCTTCTTCTGCTTCTCATCACTCACTTACGGACCCTGTAACTTGAACTATATTCTCGGTGCGTCAAACAGTTGTGAGATCACCACCATTGGATCTGGCATGGATGAACCCCTACGGGTTAAGTTTCGGCTTAATCAGTCATTTCAAAATAAAGCTATGCGTAAAAGGCCAAAAAGGGGTAAGCCGCATGCTATTCTCGTGAGGCGTCCTTACACTAATCTCCATTAAAGGAGGCTAACGTGCATAGTCTCGAGCAGCAACTTCAAAGGCCCATCACTCATTTTGAGTCCAATTACTCTTAAATTTGGTAAGCGTGTTCGTCTCATCAAGATGAGCATTTTGATATGTGACACAACTCGTGACGACACCCGAGTGGAGACAAAAACTAGAGATAAGTTGATGATTTGGGAAGATAGTTGTAGAAAAATTAGCAGCAGCACTCTTCGCTCGAGCAACCAAATCACGACACTCGCATATCTGATCGACGCGAAACCAATTGTATTATGTGCATAAGGTTAGAGGCTATCTCTGGTCTGAACACCATGTACGATGAACGATTGGATTTCACACGCAGAGGCATCAAAGCTGCTATAAATTCTGGCCGTTGGATTTTCAAATTCCAGCAAAAATCCCAAGTCGACAAAATCTTTGTTCGGATATGAAATCGAGCTACATTTGTTGCCGTGCGATAATGACAACACGCTCAGTGTGATTCAGCAAAGAAACTAAAGAAAAACATCAAGAAATAAGCACAGTATCGGTCCGAAGTTTGCATGATTTATCCAAATTTTGAGTCACATGATTGTGGCCTAAAAACACGATCCATAGGTCGAAGTTGGTAGCAAATTGATCGTCATGCCTATACCTACAAGAAAACAATGATCTTTCGGTCAAATGAGCACCAGAGCAATGTCGGACAATCCATGGCAGATCACGCATATTCTAGAGCAGCATCAAGGACTGTTTTGAAATTTCACACATTGCTGAGCAGAAGCAAAACAGTCCTTTTGCACCAAATTTTAGAATTTATTTTAATTAAATAAAATTATAGTTATCATCAATT
Organism: Amborella trichopoda; assembly: GCF_000471905.2. The sequence continues at coordinate 365,595 of NW_006497436.1, forward strand.
TAAGTAGTTTTTTAGCATCCACCCATGTTTGGGCCCAATTCTATAAGTACATGCTAAACACAATTGTTATAGGACCCTTGATTATTCAATACTCATCAATAAAATTTGAAAGTTTTCACATTCAAATTTTGGGCACGTCTTGAAGAGAGAGAGAGGAGAGAGAAGAAAAGTTTTGGTACCCTTTGGTGAAGGTAATTTTCTGTCTCCTCTCATCTCTCGCTTTCTCTCTGCTCTCATCTCTCTTTCTCTCTCCTCATCTCTATATCTCTCTTTCTCTCTCCTCATCTCTATCCATCACTTTTTTTCTCCTCTCGTCAATCTTTCTTTCCTATTTCTTCTCTGATCTTGTTTATCCACTTTCCTTCTTTTTCTTTATCTATCCTTTCTCTTTCTTCTCTTTCCCATTATCTCTTTGCTCTTTATCTCTTTCTTCTCTATTCATGCATGGTGGAGTATATTGCCTAACATGATGTCTTCTTGCTTCAGAGACACAAATAACGAGTCAAGCCTTAACACAAGTGGCGGGTCGAGCCTCTCTCAAAGTCTCCGTGTCTTCCCTTCTATCATGAACAACAGAAGCACCTCGTCGTCCATGTTCTCTCTCCTTTTAATCTTCTGTCATGAACGATAGGAGCACATCACCACCCATATTTTCTCTATCCTCCTTTTCTCTATCATGGATAGTAGAAGTACATCGTCATCCATGTCTCCTCTCTTTTCTCTTAATCTTTTGTCATGGACGGCGGAGGCACATTGTCGCTCATGTTTCTCTCTCCTTCTATTCTCTTTCATGGACGGCGAAAACACATCACCACCCATGTCTTCTCTATTTCTTCTCAGTCCTCTGTCATGGGCAGCAAAAGCTCATCACCGTCCATGGTTTCTCTCTCTTCTTGTTCTTCTGTCATGGGCAGTGGAAGCTCATTACCACTGGTATTTTCTCTCTCTTCTTATTCCTCTGTCATGGACAGCAGAAGATCATCGCCATCCATGTTTTCTTTCTTCTTGTTCCTCTGTCATAGGCAGCGGAAGCTCATTGCCACTCGAGTTTTCTCTCTCTTCTTATTCCTCTGTCATGGACGATAGAAGCATCGCCGTCCATGTTTCTCTCTCTGCTTGTTCCTCTATCATGAGCAGTGGAAGCTCACTGTCGCCCATAGTTTCTCTCTCTTCTTGTTCCTCCATCATGGGCGGCGGAGGCTCATTGCCACCCGTGTCTTCACATTCATCTTACCCTTCTGTCATGGATGGTGGGAGCTCATCGCCGTCCATGTTCTCTCCTATCTTTTCTCCCATCGCTACTTATGTTTCCTTGCTCTATTCTCTCTCTTTCTTCTTCATTATTTTTCTTCTCTCTTTCCTCTTTCCCTTTTTCCTTTCTCCCTCATTGCTCATCTTGCTTCTTCTCACATACACATCGGTAGTATTGTGCATGTTTCTCTTTCTCTCTCTTCTTTCTTCTCTCTCTGTGTCATTTAACAAAGAGTGGTTGAGACAAAAATTGCCATGGTAGTCTTGTCGTCTAGCAATAGTATTGTTAAGCCGGCCTTAGTTATCGTGCCTGCCTTACTGCCACGATAGGCTAGCCATTGTGTTAGGCTGGCTGATGATCATTCTGGCATCTAATAGTATTTCTGTTGTGCGGGTTAGTTACCATGCCTATCTTGCTACCACCCCGGGACAATCACTTGCTGATCTAACTGCTGCAATATTCTCTCCACCTAGTCAAAATTCTTTTGATCTACCTCTTTCTTCCTCTTTTACTTACCCTCTTACCCTTTTCTTCTTTTAGATGTGCATGTCCGTGTACATTTGTTCAAAGACAAGGTGGGGTCTCTTTCATCCCACTTGTTTAACCATGTGTGTGCGATTGCAGAAACAAGAGAATACAGGCCAAGGGAGGTGATTCCGAACTAGTTATACGACTGGGGTGCTTTCTTTGTGATCCAAGAGGGTACCCATGAGAGTCAGCCCTAGTAAGTCCCGAACCCACCTTAAATTCCTTTCTCATCAATTGGTATACCTGCCCTCGCACTTGAGCGAGGTTCTTGAGAGAGCGATCCCAAAGTCCCAGGTTCCCCCGAAAGTCAAGATGCATGCCTCCCGATCATCCCAATCCGGAGGGCGAGATCGAAGCACCTAACCAGCTTGGTGACTCCACTAGGGACTTACTACCCCTTCATCGGGTCACTCTTGTTTGGCTAGTTTTTCCATTGTTCCTTTGTATTCACACACCACATGGCTGCTGGGTCTTAACCCATTTATCTGAATTGGGGACTTTTTGATTCCTGCATTCACGAGCGTTCCTCGGGAACAAGTTCCTCCAACTTCATTCCAACCTTCTTTTTAAGCAAAGACCTAGTGCCTAGCTTCCAGGTCTTAACTTAGATAGGCGTGAGGAGGGACTTAAACATCTGTAACTCCCCTTGTCCTTGCCCTAGTGGAACTTCCACCGAGGTGCCCTGCATCGTAGCACATCTGCTACGACTCACATCATGCACCCTGTCACCGATAAGTCACTTGTAGGTCATATTACCGAGGTACATCGAAAGGCTGCCCAGTCCCTTGCTGTAAAAGGTAAAGAAGTTGTCATTGCCTATGTGGGTCGCCGAAAGGCTACCTCCACATTCTTGCACCATCAGAAGTCTCTACCCTTAGAGGCTCGGCACATTGAGGCAGATACCTTGGGGCCGCCACCTCTCGCACACACTATATGGCTTGTGGGTCATCCACTAGAGCCACACCTCGAGGCAACTTTTATGTTACCTCGAGTCAAGGTCCAAGATTAGGCCTCCCAAGGCCAGGTCCTGCATATGTTGCGCATTTGCATCTCACCACTCGGGGCAGTGCCATCACTTCATCAACCCGAGTACATGGAAGACGACCCCCTCGTCCTCCTACTCAGCACACACTAGTGCACCTTGTAAGGGGCAGACTTCCACCTGTTCTCTTACAAACACCTACTCGCAGTTCTCGACCTCATAAGGCCAGACCACCTACTCGAGCCCGGGTCGCTCGTGATCCTTTTTCAAGGGGCGTACATGCATCTCCGTCAGAGAGTCCCTCACTCCAGAATCAGGCACCATCATGAGTCAATCCTTTTCCTGCCTGCTCCTCTTTCTTCGAGCAAGCATCTCCAACCATGGTACTCGAAGTCCTTCCCTAAGAGTATCATCTTGAACCAGCCTTGTCATCTTAGTCATGTCTCTAGAGCCCATAAGAGAGCGCGAGGAAATGATCTGATAGGAGATCAAGTCCTTCATCCTCCCCGACCTAAGATGACCCTAGTTCCTGGCCCACACCCTTTGCTTCATCTAATGGAAACAACTCTTTCTTACAAAAGAAGGGCCAACCAGCCGTAGTCTCGATCACAATTCTGGCATGAGGTCCATCAAAACCTCAAATCCAAACACGATAGGGGTCTATAAGCAACCAAGATGGTCGGGGAAACTAGCTCTGATGACCCTCTTCACCTGAACCCCTTCTACCCTCTTCAAATTACAAAGCCTGAAGAAGAAGTCCATAAACCATGTGCTATGGTTAGTGTTGAAGAAAATGATCCAGCCACTCAGTGGCAAAGACCCCAAGACTGTCGAGAATTGGTCCTCACGTGATCGGTATACAAGACTTGAGTCCAGTCAGAGCATGTTGATCCCTTGTTGACCGATCTGCCAAAGTTCAACCCGTCAAGCCCAGAAGCCCTCAACTGCAACTAAGGTCGACTTCCCTAGAGAAACAGTTAGTGCAATGGTTGTAAACGAGTCTGGCGATTCCCACGAAGAGAGCATGAACAAGTTTGAAGACATGGTGCACTCAATGATGGAGAAGATTGATCACATAGATGTCGTACAACAATCAACTAACCATGAGGTCGATTCCCATCACTCAGATGATACACCTCTGAGGCAGCCCCTTCCCTCTACCTCACAAGACAGTTTTGTCCCCCACCCCGTCTCACAGGTAGATATCGATGCTATGGTGACCCATAGCTTAAAGAATAGACAAATTATGGGAATACAGCGTACAACGCCTTATAAAAAACCATACCCTTCATACATTGACCAAGTGTCGTTTCCCTCAGATTACATGAAAGGGAAGTTTCACATGTTCAATGGAACCACCTCCTCTAATCAGTATATCACCCACTTCTAAGCAACATGTCGAGAGACAGCGGCTAATGGTAGACTCCTTCTCCATCAGTTGGTTGAAACCCTCGACGGCCCGGCTTTCCAGTGGTATGCTCGGCTTCCCCCAAATTCAATACATACTTGGGTAGAAATGGAGACACTGTTCCACCAGCGTTTCTATGAGGTCGGCAGAGAGGTTCAAACCATCGAGCTTCTCACCTTGACCCAAGATCCCGATGAGCCTATGGATCAACGCATATCAAGATGAAGAAGTTTGGTTGCTCGCCATTCTAATCCCATGCCGAGAAGGAAGCAGTTCAAACTTGTGTGCGGAACATGAGACCTGAGATTGCTCTAAATGTTGAGGCCTCCAATCCGACTTCCATGTTTAAGTTGATCACCAAGTCGGTTCGCATAGAAAGCCTATCATGCCACCATGAAAGGTCACGACAATAGTCTGCAAGCTCAAGAAAAAATCAGGGCAATGGTAGCTCTTGGACTGATACCCGAGGAAACCATCTAAAACGAGTGATCAGCATAGCCGTCACTATAAGCGATCCAAAGAAGGCTCCCTTCCAAACTTTGGATCTCTCCAAAGGGGTAAACGTAGCGAAAGTTCCTCAAACAGGCAAGCAACAACAGTCGTACAACTGGGTACCCCCACCAGCGAACCTTAATCGGGATGATTAATGGACCAGGCACTGAAATAAAGTCTACCCCTTAGAGAAGGAATGAGTCCCTGCACTACTTCGGTTATTGTTGGAACAAAACATGATCGAGCTTCTAGAGACTAAGTTCCCTGATCAAGCCGGACTCGATACCCAGGAAAATTACTTTTCTTACCATTGAAAGATCAACCACCCCACAGAGGATTGGTATATACTAAAAGACATTATCGAGGCCCTGATTGAAAAGGGCCAGATAAACCCTAAAGAGCTAAAAAAGACATTCGAGACGATAGAAGCCTCCCACACAGTACCGTCCAAGTGGAAGGCGAAGCGCGTGATCTCCTTTGCACCTTGTTTATTATGATGCTTCAAGAAGGCCTTATCACACCAAAACTGACAAGACTGCCTCAATACCTCGCCCAGGGAACTGAAAACCATTGGTGCCCGTACCATCAGATATGGGGTCACAACTTGAGCGAATGCTCCAGTTTTCCTGATAAAATCGCAACAAAAGTACAAGGATGACATTACAACGTTCTAGAGAAAGATTTCATAACTACTGCTCCACCAGTACGAGGGCCCTCCTGACACAAGTCCTAAGTGAAGATGAGTCAGATCCTGCTGAATCCTCAACTTCTCAACCATGGATAGTCCATCATGGTCGGAACAGACTCAAGTTCTTAAGGCGAGAAGCAGTTCGTCAAGCTAGGGTAGTTCATAAACCAAGCGAGATGGATCAACCGCTGCCAATGAAAACCAGGAAAAGAAGGGCACCAAGGGCTACTCTTCGAAGAAACAAGACTGCTCAATAGCCAATTGAGCAAGAATTTCTCAGGCCTCTTTCATCATTAACGACCTTGTAGGAATTCATCCCCGGTATGATCTTCCTCACTTCCTTACCCCATCAAGAGGATGTACCTGAGTCATCTTCTACTAGGACTATGTCCAATGAGGGTGACGACGTTAAAAGCACTCCCCAACAGTCTAAGCAGGCGAAAGACCTAAAAGACTCCCTGCACACGTCCAATTCTAGTGATGACACAAAACGCTGCCCACATCAGTCCAATGAGGTGAGCGTCCTTAAAAGTCTCTCACTTACTGATCCTTCTCCTTCTTCTACTTCTCCTTCTCATCCCTCCTCGTCTATATCTCCTGTAGGTACACCCTTGAAATGTCCAGACTTTGTGGTCCTTGACAAATAACTTGAAGGAACCAATATAAGCAGGACGCAACAGAGGCAAATGAAAAAGAAGCTAGCTCAAGCAGCTGGATTCTTAACAATTGTTGACGCCTTGGCGGCTTTAGCCAAAGCAAACCATCTTCTTCAAAGAAGCACAAGAAGTCAAAATGGAAGAAATCCTAATGGCCCCCTGCAACTAACTTTGAGCAGAGACTGAGAGAATCAAGGGGGCAAAGCTTCTATTCTCAGGAAGCTTACCACATGGTACAAGTCTATGAAGTATCAACCAATGCGAGACAAACACTGCAGATACCCATTCAAAGATCGTGTGATTCATATGAGGATGTTTCTCATCCCACAATCGTTGAATCTCAACTTCCCTATAACCTTCAAATTAAACTCCCACAGTGAGATACGATGTCCATATTTGAAGTCGATCTTTTTGTAGCTCAGTTCGAGAAAGATGAAGAAATCATGACGTACCCTAGAGCTCTATTAAAGGTGGAGATGTCAGGATCATGAGTCTCTGCACTTGAGATTAATGAGAAGACATCTGAGGTCAATGATGAAGAGTTGCTAGAAGCCTCAAAAGAATGGGAAGAAGGCATACATGCCACAACTGATGACCTCGAGGAGATAAATCTACGAGATGAAGCCGACCCCATACCCAGGTTCATATCAGCAAATATGTCGTCAGAAGAGAACGAGAATTTTACTATCTTCTTGCAAGCAAACTGAGATGTCTTTGTCTGGCATTATCATGAGATTCCTGGTTTAGATCCTCAAGTCTTTGTTGACCATCTCGACATCGATACCTCTATCAAACCTATCAAGCAGAAATCAAGAAGGTTTAGGCCTGACCCCGAAATGCAGATAGATGCTGAGGTGACCAAACTCAGACAAGTGGGCTTCATTTGTGAAGTCAAGTACTCAAAGTGGCTAGCAAATGTTGTTCCAGTCAAGAAGAAGAATGGCCAAATCAGGGTTTGCATCGTCTTCCACAACCTGAATACTGCCTATCCCAAGGATGACTTCCTGTTGCCATTCACAAAGATGCTCATTGATTCTACGGCTCATTGTAAGATATTCTCCTTCATGGACAGATACTCTGGGTATAATCAGATATGAATGACACCAGAATATGAGGAAGCCACTGCGTTCTTGACTCCAAAAGGGGTCTTCTGCTAATGATGCCTTTTGGATTGAAGAATGCTGGTGCAACATATTAGAGGGCAATGACAACCATCTTCAAGGATATGATGCACAAGGAGCTCGAATGTTGTGTAGACGACTTGGTGGTAAAATCTAAAGAGACATACGCTCATATGAGAGACCTCGAAAGTGTGTTCGAGCCATTACGCCTTCAATAGCTTAAAATGAGCCCGCTGAAATGCGCTCTTGACGTGCGTTCAGGAAAGTTCTTAGGGTTCATTGTTAGACAACGAGGGATGGAAGTTGAGCCATTCAAGATCAAGAAAATCCAAGAAATGTCGTCACCAACTACACTACGAGAGTTGCGCTCTCTTTAAGGGCAGTTGGCATACATCTGCACCTGTTAAAGAAAGATACCCACTCATCTGGGATGAAACATGTCAGGTAGCCCTCAATGACATCAAGCGTTATTTACTCAACCCTCCAGTGCTCTCAACACCAGTATTGGGAAAACCTCTCATCCTATACAGAACCACTCTGGACGAGTCTCTCGGAGCATTGTTGACATAAAATAATGATGAAGGGAAAGAAACCGCACTGTCTATCTCAGCCGCAGGATACAAGGGGCAGAGAAGAATTATCCCCCTATAGAGAAGATGTGCATGGCCTTAATCTTCGTGGTACAAAAGCTCCACCACTACTTGCTCGGTTATGAAGTAAAACTTATATCGATGGTAGATCCCATAAAGTTTCTCATGACACGCCCATGCCTGTCAGGACGCCTTGCTAAGTGGGCACTATTGCTGATGGAATTTGACATCACATTTGTCCCACAAAAGGCCATCAAGGGCCAAGCATTGGCTGATTTCCTCGTAACACACCCAATACCAGTGGAGTCGCCTTTATCAAGTGACCTCCCCGATGAAGGAGTATTATGTGCAGAACTTTCCTATGCATGAGAGATGTATTTCGATGGAGCGTTCCAATCTGATCGAGGAGGCGCCGGAGCGGTATTGTTGACTCCGAAAGGAGTATTATTGCCACTTTCTTTCTCTCTCGTCGAGGGCAGTTCTCATAACGAGGCAGAATACCAGGCCCTTATAATTGGATTGGAGATAGCCTTTGATCTAGAATTGGCGTAGCTCAAGATCTATGACGACTCTGAGTTAGTCATTCGCCAGCTTATAAAGATTTAGGATATAAGAAGTGACACTCTCAAGCCCTATCACGATACTGTAAAATCGTATATAGCCCGTCATTTGCCAGCTTATAGGGAACTAGGATGTAAGAAAGAACACTCTCAAGCCCTATCACGATACTGTAAAATCGTATATGCCTCATATTGAGGATTTATCCTTGAGCCACATCCCCAGGAGGCTAAACTCACAGACCGATGCACTCCGAAAACTCGAAACTACAATTCAGTTATCCTCATCAGGACCCACGCCTGTCTGGGTGGCAGAGTGGAGACTTATTGAACTAAGAACTGAGGTAGAAGTAGATGATGAGAGAAATCTCTTCCCCGAGTGCCCTCCTTACCCATTCGAAGCACTTCTATCAGCAAAAGAAGTTATCAAGACTGAACATGAAATGGCATTGGGTTAGGGAGCTAAGGTTCAAAACTAAGAACTAGAGTTCTTTGACCCAATATGCGCAGAAGTCGAGCAGGCAAAAGATTGGAGAGAGCCCATCACTAACTTTTTAAGATATGGTAGACTCCCGATGGATCATGCCGAGCATAACAGTGTACGACTAATGTCTACCAAGTATACCCTCCTTGAAGGGGATGCTCTCTTCAGACAACCATTTGATGATATTCTTCATGGATGTGTGTACGCGCAAGAAGTAAATAAGGTCCTCGAAGAAGTCCACTCAAGAATTTGTGGAATGCATCAGTCCCACCCCAAGCTTTATCAACGGATACACTCTAGCCTTGTTCATCAGCCTCCAGAACCCTTATACCCTACAGTGACATCATGGCCCTTCTCACAATGGGCTATGGACATTGTAGGGCCTATTGACCTACCTTTAGCAATGGGTCACATCTTTTTCCTAGCTGCGACAGATTATTTCTCCAAGTGGGCTGAAGCGGTCCCCCTTAAGCAAGTTCCTGGGACCACAATGGCGAATTTCATTCAACATCATATCATATACCAGTTTGGAACACTTGACCGAATTATATCTGACAGCAGCCCTTAATTCAGAAGTCACCACATCAATCTCTTGGTTAACCAGTTTAGTTTCGAGTGGAAGTACTCGACTATGTACCACCCTCAAGCCAACAGATAAGTTGAGGCTTTCGATAAGACCCTGTGCAATGTTTTAAGGAAATCAGTATCAAAGACGAAGAAGAAGTACCATGAGAAGCTTCATGAAGCCTTGTGGGCCTATCGTACTACCACGTGGAATGCCACCGATTCTGCTCCTTACTCCCTAGTCTATGGGGGTGAAGCAGTTTCACCCCTTGAAATTCAAATGCCTTCACTACATGTCGTTGCACATCAAGGACTAACTGAAGATGAGAGAGTCGAACTTCGGTATCAAGAATTAGATGCACTTGATGAAAAGAGGTTGGAGGCTCAGCAGATCCTAGAACTCAACCAAGGAAGAATGAAGAGGTCCTGACAAGTCAGTCAAAGTTCGCTCATTCGCCCGTGGGGATCTGGTTCTAGCCGTCAAGAGGCCGATTGTTAAGCATGGGAGGCATAAAGGGAACTTTGAACCCAAGTGGGCGGGTCCCTTTATAGTAAAAAAGTTCTCGCCAAATGGAGCTTACAAACTTGCACATCCCGATGGAGAGGAGGCAATGCCCCTTATCAATGGGCGAAACCTAAAGAAATACTACCCATGATGCATACTCAAAAAGACTAGATGTGTAAAAGCAAAGAGTTAAAAGGAGGGTAAAAAGAAAAACAAGCAAGACAATTCAAACAAAGTTTAACTCTTTTATTAGGAGTTACAAGCCAAAAAACCCATTATTAGGGAGGTTACAAATCTCTTGCAACGGATGAAAAGAGGACAGTTGATGCCACAGTCCTGCTCTTGCATCTGAGGATAAGAGGATGGTTATAGGCCAAATAGAAATTACCTCATCATGATAAAGAAGCAAAACCACTTGCAAGTCAGCTTCAATTCATCTACCAGGTGTTCTCAAAGAGGATCGTTACAGGCTAAAGAAGAAGCCAACCATTTCTAGGTCAGCTTCAATTTTTTTGATGAGTATATCAAACATCCAAAGCAGACTTCTCTGCCAAGGAACTGACCTATGATGGAGAGCATACCCTGTTCACAGTGGGGGCCCTTCCACTGTTCACTGACCCAAGTCATCGCCATGCACAATCACAACCGAACACAACTCATCGTCGTTCATCAAAGGATAGAGCAAACAATAGTCATGCACGACTAAAACCCGACGCATCATGTTATAAGCCACGTGTGATTAAAGGCACTGATTAATGCCAAGTGAGAATAGTGCCGACTGTGTTCCTGAGGACTAGCACGAACTGGGTATCCTGCGCAAGCACTGGCTGTGTTCCTAAGAACTAGCGCCGACTGCGTCAGCATTGTCGGAATTTTAAAGCCCCTCACCACTGCAACTGTTCACCTCCTGGTGACTCTTCATTTTCCCCGTGCTTCCTCGGTTTCTGAGACCCCTCATTTTCCTGCCTAAGCCCCTTCATCTCCCCATTGATTGCACACCTTCCCGAGGCCGCTCACTTTCCTCCCAACGACCCTTCATCTCTGGTGACTGCTCGCCTTTCGTGACCCTTCGTCTTTGAGTAACAGTTCGCCTCCTCACGACCTCTCACGTTCTTCCCTGAAACTCCCCTTTTCCCACCAAAAAAATCACTAGGAAACCTTTCCCCTTTCTGTGTTTTGCAAGAAAACCACGGAAAAAAAACCAGCAAAAAACCTTGGCAATCCCTCTCCTTTCAGATACTAGAAGCCACTTTCACTCCCCGAAAATCCAGCAAAAGTCCTCAAGCAGCCCTCTGCTGCAAATTTCACCATTTCTGGCCTTCCCTAGTACCCCAAATACCACTATCGAAATTCCAGCAAACTCCAACAAAATTCTCTGCTTCCTAACTCTGATAACAATAACCCTCGTGAACGTTCACGAGTTCCCTTGCCGGTCTTCTACCCTCTCAGTTGGAATCTTCTTACCGACAAATTCTTGAAGACTCCCTGCAAAATCTTACTGCTGGAGTTTGTGTCTAGAACTCTCTCACCCTCACTGCTAAAAATAGACTTAGTTGTTTTTACCCTTTGAAGAAACAGTAAGAGTGCAGATTTACCCCCTTATATTAGCAAAGTTTCCCTGAAGTGTCCCCCATAAATCCAAGAATGCCAATCATGTCCCTGAAGGTCGAACGACGGTGGGCTGGATCGAGTCGGCTCAAACTGGAGGCCCGAACAAAAGTCTACTGCCGACCATGAAAACTTAAGACCAAGATTGGGTCGGGCTTTGGGCTAGAGTCCCAAACACTAGCCTGTACCCAAAGCTAGCTGTGTTCTTAAATACCAATGCCGATTGGGTTCAAAAGAACCACCATTGGCTGTGTTTTAAATGATCTAGCGTCGGTTGTGTTCTCAAATACCAACACCGACTGTATTCTTAAAGACCCAACGCTGACTGTGTTTTCAATGATCTAGCTCCAACTGTGCTTTCATTGACCCAACGCTGGCTGTATAAGATGACCAGCGCCACCTGTTTTCTCAAGTTTATTGCAGTGTGTGCCACACTTTTCATGCTAGCCCCACACATGTTCTAGCACCGCGTATGCTAGACTTTGGTCACCATTGTGCATGTCGCACCACCATCCCCAGTAGAGTTATGAGCACGCCATTGCCACCATCCCCAATGGAGTTAGGAGCAGGCCACTCCCCTCATCCTCACTAGGAATTAAACCTGTACTGCAACCCATTGATCCCCAGTGGAGTTAGGGTCATGCTTCCCCTTTAATCCCCTGTAGGTCTATCTCACACCAAGCTATCTTACCCCCAAGAGTTGGGTTACCTTTCATGAGCCTATTCCCCATGGAGTTCCATCTTTCAACACTAGGGAAGTCATACTTGTCCTCTAATCCCCAGTAAAGTCTACTTCCCATCTAAAACCGCAGCTATCATTTTACCCTCAGGGAATCAAATTATTATCAACAGACCTATTCCCTATGGAGCATCACCTATAGGGCGACCCACATGATGGTCTAAGCTGCATGACCTTAAACTGCATAGCCATGGTCTGAGCTGCATGACCTTAAACTAGCTGCATGACCTTAACTGCACAACATGGTCTAAGCTGCATGACCTGAAAACTGCACAGCCATGGTCCTAGTTGCATGACTTTAAAGTGCACATCCTTAGTCTAGATGCATGACCTTAAACTCCATGATCCAAACCATATAACCTAAAAACTGTAGCGGAGGTCTAGATGCACGACCTTAAACTGTGTGGTCCTAGTTGCATGACTCTAAACTGCATAACCACAGTCAAAGCTATATGACATTAAACCATAGTGCTCGTCCTAGCTACATGACATTAATAGGCTTAGCATCACGATCCGAACTATATGACCTTTAAACTGTAGCGGAGGTCAAGTTGCATGACCTTAAACTGCTTGGTCCTAGCTGTATGACTATAAGTTGCATAGCCACAGTCTAAACTATATGATCTTAAACCATAGTCTACATCCTAGCCACATGATATTAAAAGGCTTAGCACCATGGTCCAAACCATATGAACTTAAAATGTATTGGAGGTCTAGTTGCACGACCTTAAACTGCATGGTCCTAGTTGCATGACTCTAAACTACATAACCACGGTCAAAGCTATATGACCTTAAACTTGCCCCCACAATATATGCACACGCCCTTTACGAGCATCTTCATGCACGCTTTCCCCAACCGACCCGTTCTTGCGTGTGCCACCTTCATTACCTCCCCAGTGAACCCGTTCACTACCATTCGTCATTCCCCAGTGAGTCTTACCCATACTCACATAACAGCGAACCATCCCACCTTTCGTACTCATCGAAAGCTAGTGGGTCACCACTTTTCACCTTCCACACATACATCATCCATCTTTCGTAGGTAGCTTCCTGCCATCTCCCCAAAGTGAGCTAAAATCACCACCATACTCACTCCGTGGCCTCTACAGACTGCCATCCATCTACATTATGTTCCAGCTGTATGACCTTAAACTATAGTGCATGTCCTGGCCGTATGATGTTAAAAGGCTTCGCACAGGTCCCGAAGGCATGATCTTAAACACGCCTTCACAAAATAATAATAATAATAATAATAACGGGCATGGTGTATACCTGACAAGGAAACTCCATGAGTAAAAAAGACGGATGGGATGGTCATGAAACCATGAGTAAGCGAGTTCCATAAATAAAAACCAGGGCAAGGTGAAACCTCGAAAGGTCATGGGTAAAAGGACCCCAAATAAAAGGAAGTTGGTGAAAAACATCTCTACGACGCTGCTTCCCAAGTTCAAGTGAAAACCCGCAAAGGGTGCTTGGACAAATAAATAGGTTGATGCAACAATCTCCTGAACAGGCGGCTTCAGCCCCCACTCAAAAGAGAAAAGATCCCTGGTGTCACAATACCAGGACTATAAAAATACGAGCTTCAAGGAAAGGATTCCGATAACCTAAGTCCATTCACAAAAAGGACTCAAATGACAGAAAACTTGCCAAAAAGGCAATACAAGTCTCATGAAGAAGAGCATTATTCCCACAAGGTCACTAACACACTTCAAAATGCTAAAAGGTTCCTAAAGAAGGATAAGTCAGCCATGACTTTGGTCCTGTGAAGTAGTAATTAGGATGAATCCTTAGGGGTCATCTCAGACAAAGAAGAGAGGTATCTTGATTGTTGAAATTGCAAAGTAGTGGGTAGGGGTTATACCCAAAGCCGGTCACCCCGATAAACTGAGGTACCCTACCTGCCAAGGAATATCTGGTGCACAATGTAGATGATGCCAACAGAAGGCCCTTCAGCAGACCATCAAAAATAAATAAAACAAAATTCTCGAAACGTGGACCAACAAAGGATACAAAAACCAAGATTAAATGAGAAAATATGCCCTTCAATACGACACACGACTATCAGATGAGCCTGAGTCTGACCAACGAGGTCGTTAGAAATCCTTAGCTATCAGCATTACAATTAGTCCCTTGAGGGTGAGGACTTCAATAGGATCCCACAAAAAAGTCTCTTCTCCCCCTAAAGTCTTCATAAATGGACCTGTACATTGCATCTAAATGTTTGAGCATCCTAGCTGCAGCGTTTTGTGAATATCCTCGACATTCAAGTAGTCCTGTGGCTAGGAAGGAAAAAGTAATAAAGCCGAATGAAATTTTTTATATGTTGCCCTTCTCACATCTCTTAAAGCACAAACATTTGGCGGGGAAGCTGTTTAAAGACATTTTTGAACACCTTGGTCCATGATGCGGAATAAAGAGGAAGTCAGTCAATAAAGCCTTAACATACAGTGAAATTCTCAATAGTCCTAGAATTGCCCGAGAATGGGTAAGAATCTTCCTAAGCACTTAAAAAGGTGACCTTCCAAGTTTGGTCTCAATCTGACATGTCTAAGGTAGCATAGACAAAAGAAATAATTTCAGAAAAATCAACCTCTAGCACCCTGAAACGAACCACATAATTAGAACTATATTCTCGGTGAGTCAAATAGAAATGGGACCACCACCATTGGATCCAGCACGATCGAGAACCCTTATGGGTCAAGTTGTATCTTAATCGAGCATTTCAGGACAAAGTTATGAGTAAAAGACCACAAAGGGGTAGACCGCACGCTATTCTCGTTCGGCCTCCCGACACCAATCTCCATTAAAGGAGGTTAACGTGCACAGTCTTGAGCAGCAACTTCAAAGGCCTATATTTCACTCGATCTAAGTCGAATCGCTCTAAAATTTGGTAAGGGTGTTCGTCTCATCTAGACGAGCGTTTTGATATGTGGCATGACCCGGGATGATACCCGAGCAGAAAGAAAAACTAGAGAGAAGTTGATGATTCATGAAGATAGTTGCAGAAAATTCAGCAGCAGCATGCCTTGCTCGAGTGGCCAATTCACGACGCTCGCGTATCTGGTCGACAAGAAACCAATTACATTATGTGTGTAAGGTTAGAGGCTATCTTTGGACAGAACCCTGCGTACGATGAATGGTTTGATTTCAGATATGGAGGCATCGAAGCTTCTGTAAATTTTAGCCATTGAATTTTTAAATTTAGCCAAAAACCCAAGTCGACAAAAATCTTCGTCCGGACATGAAATCGAGCTGTGTTTGTTGTCATGCGATCATGACGGCATGCTCAGTGTGATTCAACGAAGAAACTAAAGAAAAACATCAAGAAAACACTATCAATCCGAACTTTGCAAGATTCATCCAAATTTTAAGTCGCATGATCGCGGCCTAAAAAAACGATCCATGGCTCGAAGTTGGTATCAAATCCATCGTCATGCCGAGCCCTACAAGAAAACAATCATCTTTTGATCAAACGGGTACCTGAGCAACCCTAGATCATCCACAGAAGATCACTCAAGTTCTAGGACAGCAGCAGGGACTGTTTCTAAATTTCACACGTTGTTGGGTAGGGGTAAAACTGTCCTTTTACACCAAATTTAAAATTTTATTTTAATTCAATTAAATTGTAATTATCATCAATTAAGGTAGTTTTTGGGCATCCACTCATGTTTGGTCCCAATTATATAAGTACATGTTAAACAATCAATAAAATTTGAGAGTTTTCACGTTCAAATTGTGGGCACATCTTGGAGAGAGAGAGTGGAGAGAAAAGAAAAGTTTTGTCACCTTTGATGAAGGTAATTTTCTCTCTCCTCTCATCTCTCTCTTTCTCTCTCCTCCTCTCATCTCTCTCTATCTCTCCTCATCTCTATCTCTCTCTATCCTCGTCTATATTCATCATTTTCTCTCTCCTTTCTCAATCTTTCTTTCCTATTTCTTCTCTGAGCTTCTTTATTCACTTTCCTTCTTTTTCTTTATCTTTCCTCTCTCTTTCTTATCTTTCCCATTATCTCTTTGATCTCTCTCTCTTTTTTTTTTGTTCATGCATGGCGGAGTCTATCACCTAGCATGATGTCTTCTTGCTTCAGAGACACGAACGGGGAGCCATGCCTTAACCCGAGTGGCGAGCCGTGTCAAAGTCTCCTTGTCTTCCCTTCTATCGTGAATGGCGGAAGCACATCGTCGTCCATGTTCTCTCTCTCCTCTTAATCTTCTATCATGGACGGTGGAAGCACATTGTCGTCCATGTTTTCTCTCTCTTCTTGTTCCTCTATCATGGGCAGTGGAAGTTCATTGTGCCTGTGTTTTCTCTCTCTTCTTATTCCTATGTTATGGACGACAGAAGCTCATCGCTGTCCATGTTTTCTCTCCCTTCTTGTTCCTCTATCATGGGCGGCAGAAGCTCAATGCTGCCCATGTTTTCTCTCTCTTCTTGTTCGTCTGTCATGAGTGGCAGAGGCTCATTACCATTCGTGTCTTCTCTCCCTTCTTACCCTTCTATCATGAATGGCGGGAGCTCATCACCATCCATGTTCTTTCCTATCTTTTCTCTAATTGCCGCCCATGTTTCCTTGCTCTCTTCTCTCTCTTTCTTCTTCATTTTTTTCCTTCTCTCTTTCCTCTTTCACTTTTTACTTTCTCCTTAATTGCTCATCTTGTCTTCTTCTCACATGCATGACATCTGTAGTACTCTGCATGTTTCTCTTTCTCTCTCTTCTTTCTTGTGTCTCTCTATCATTTGACCAAGAGAGGCTGAGGCAAACATTACCATGGTAGTCTTGTCATCTAGCAGTATTGTTGCTGAGCTGGTCTTAGTTACCGTGCTTGCCTTACTGCCTCAATGGGCTAGCCATTGTGCCAAGATGGCCAATGATCGTTCTGGCATCTAGTAGTATTTCTGTTGTGTCGATCTAGTTACCGTGCTCATCTTGCTACCATGCCGGAATAATCACCTTCTGATCTAGCTGCTGTGTTAGTCTCGTCACCTAGTTAAAATTCCTCTGATCTACCTCTTTCTTCTTCTTTTACTTACCCTTTTACCCTTTTCTTCTTTTTGATGTGGACGTCCATGTACATTCGCTCAAAGACAAGGTAGGGCCTCTTTTAGCCCACTTGTCTTGTAAAATTAACCATGTGTGTGCGATTGTAGAAACAGGAGATACCGGCCAAGGGAGGCGATTCTGAACTAGTTCTATGACTGGGGGGACTTTCTTCATGATCTAAGAGGGCGCCTATGCGAGCCAGCTTGAGTAAGTCCCAAAGCCACCTTAAATTCCTCTCTCATCGGTTGGTATACCAGCCCTCGCTCATAAGAAAGGTTCCCAAGAGAGTGATCTCCAAGTCCCGGGTTCCCCCAAAACCCGAGATGTGTGCTGCGTGATCATCTAGATCCAGAGGGCGAGATCGAGGCACCTAACCAGTCCCCTGCAAGTATAATCTTGAGATGTCCACACTTCGAGACCCTCGACAGAAAACTTATAGAAGTCAATATAAATAGGATGCACCAGAGGCGGATAAGGAAGATGCTAGCCCAGGCGGCTGGATTCCTAACACTCGCTAACGCCTTGCCAGATGGAGTCAAGTTAGAGTCATCATCTTCTACTGGGAAGCGCAAGAAGTCAACGCCAAAGAAACCACAGTGGCCTCCTGAGCTCGACTTTGAGTAGAGGTTGAGAGAGTCAAGAGGGCAGAGCTTCTATTCGTCGGAAGTTTGTCACCATGGTGCAAACCTCGGAAGCATCACCCAGCATAGGGCAAATGAGCCTGAGATCAGTGAAAACATTGCAGCCCCCACCTCAGAAGCTGGGCATCTTGAAGTCTCCTAATCTATCACTTCTCCCTCACCCGAGTTCCCCAAATAATTTACCCTTCCTAACGCTCCCTAGGCTTTTTCCTCACCCAAATACCCTGGATAATCCTCCTATTCTCCAATTCCCTAGGATGCCTCTGATCCCATATTCCCAACCTCTTCCTAAGCCTCAATCTCAAACATCCACTCATCCTAATTAAATCCCTATCACCCAGACCACCCAAACCAAGACGGTTATGCAACCAAGCCAGTCAACTGACCAAAATAAGCCTCTTTCACCGAAACTTGACCCTTAACCTACCATACTACCAAGACCCGTGGTGGATACAGGGGAACATCGAGAAGGTCCTCATGAGGCACTGTCAATCTACACAATCACCGAGTCACAACCATCCCATGTACTTCAGAGTGAATTGCCTCGATCGGATACATCGACCCTGCTCGAAGTTGATCCTTTCATTGGCAAACAAGATGAGGATGCAAGAGCCATGTTCCATAGCAAAGCCTGGCTAGAACACGAAATGTCAAAAGTACGGGCATCTTCCCTAAAGGTTAGCGAGAAGCCCTTCGAGGCCAATGATGAGGATTTTTAGGAGGCCCCAGAAGAATGGGAAGAAGGTGGTCAAGCCACAATTGATGAACTCAAGGAGATAAATCTAGTAGACGAAGCCGACTCTAGGCCTACTGTCATCTCGTTAAATATGTCGTCAGAAGAGAAAGACGACTTTACTGCCTTCTTGCGAGCAAACTGGGACGTCTTTGCCTGGCATTACCATGAGATGCCTGGTTTAGACCCTCAAGTTGTAGTCCACCGTCTCAGCAATCAATCCATCTGTTAAGCCTATCAAACAGATACCAAGAAGGTTTAGGCCTGATCTAGAAATCCAGATAGATGTTGAGGCGACAAAACTCAGGCAAGCAGGCTTCATTCGTGAAGTCAAGTACTCAAAATAGTTGGCTAACATTGTACCAGTCAAGAAGAAAAATGACCAAATCAAGGTCTGCATTGACTGCCACAACCTGAATGCCGCTTGCTAGATGGATGACTTTCCATTACCTGGTACGGATGCTCATCGACTCCACAGCTCCCTGCCAAATATTCTCCTTCATTGATGGATACTCCGGGTACAATCAGATACGGATGGCATCAAAAGATGAAGAGGTCATCGCCTTCTTAACTCCAAAAGTGGTATTCTGCTACACGATGATGCCTTTAGGGTTGGAGAATGTTGGTGCTATGTATCAGAGAGCAATGACGACCATCCTCAAGGACATGATGCATTAGGAGGTGGAGTGTTATGTGGATGAATTGGTGGTGAAATCTGAGAAGAAGAAGCTCATATGCAAGATCTTGAAAAGTTGTTCGAAAGATTACGCCTCCATCAGCTCAAAATGAACCCATTAAAATGAGCGTTTGGTGTGAGCTCAGGAAAGTTCTTGGGGTTCATTGTTAGACACCGAGGGCTAAAAGTTGAGGCAGTTAAGATAAAGGCCATCCAGGAAATTCCGCCACCAAGTACATTGTGAGAGCTACGCTCCCTTCAAGGGTAGCTTGCTTATATCCGCATGTTCATCTCGAACTGCTCAAGTCACTATAAACCCTTTACGCACCTGTTAAAGAAGGATACCTCGGTCGTGCAGGATGAAGCATGCCAAGCAGTGCTTGATGACATCAAACGATACTTACTCAACCCTCTAGTGCTCTCTACACCGGTGTTGGGAAACCCCTCATCCTGTATGTGACTGCCCTTGATGAGTCACGCGAGGCATTATTAGCACAAAAAAATGACAAGGGAAACAGACCGCACTATACTATCTCCACCGCAGGATGCATGGGGGTGAGAAGAATTATCCCTCTATTAAAAAAATGTGCATGGCCTAATCTTCACAGTACAAAAGCTCCACTACTACTTGCTCGGTCATAAAGTGAAGCTTATATCAAAAGCATACTCTGTAAAGTTTCTTATGACATGCTCATTCTTGTCGGGATGCCTTGCTAAGTGGGCATTATTGCTTATGGAATTTAACATCACATATGCACCACAAAAGGCTGTCAAGGTCAAGCCTTGGCTGATTTTCTTGCAGCACATCCTATTCCGGCAAAGTCTCTTTTAACAAGTGACCTCCTTGATGAAGAAGTATTATGTGCAAAACTTACTCATGCATGGGAGATGTACTTTGATGGAGCCTTCCAATTTGATCGTGGAGGTGTTAGAGTGGTATTCATGACTCTGAAAGGAGATATACTTCCTCTATCCTTCTCTCTCACTGAAGCTGGTTCCCATATCGAGGCAGAATATCAGGCCCTTATGATTGGGTTGGAAATAGCCTTTGATTTAGATTTAGAGCAGCTCAATATCTATGGCGATTCTGAGTTGTTTATTCAGTAGCTTAAGGGGATCTATGACGTGAGAAAAGACACTCTCAAGCCTTATCACGATACCGCAAAATTGTATAGGGCTCAGTTTGATGATGTATCTTTGACTCATACCCCTAGGAGACTAAACTCGCATGTTAATGCACTCGCATGTTGATGCACTTGCAAAGCTCAGAGCTACAATTCAATTGTCCTCACCAAGGCCCACACCTATCTGGGTGGTAGAGTGGAGATACATTGAACTGAAAACTGAAGTTGATGCTGATGATGAAAGAGTCCTCTTTCTCGAGTGCCCGCCTTAGCCATTCGGGGCACTCTTATCAGCCAAAGAGGTTATTCAAGCTGAACAGGAAATGGCACAAAGTCAAGGAGAGGATATTCAAAAACAGGAATCAGAGTTCTTTGATCTAATGTGTGTAGAAATTGAGCAGGTAGAAGATTGGAGAGAGTCAATCATCAATTTCAAAAAGAATGGTAGACTGCTTGAATATCTTGTCGAACACAATAATGTGCATCGAATGTCTACCAAGTACACCCGCCTTTAAGGGGATACTCTCCTCCGCCAGTCTTTTGATGGCTTCTGTGGATTGCATCAATCCTGCCCTAAGATCTATGAACGGATACATAGATTGTGGTACTACTGGCCTTTAATGGTTGCTAACTCCTTGAACTATGTCAAGAGGTGCCAGGTGTGTCAAATGCACTCGAGCCTTATTCATCAACCTCCGAAGCCTCTACATCCTGCAGTGGCATCTTGGCCCTGCTTGTAATGGGGAATGGACATTGTAGGACCTATAGATCCTCCTTCTACAATGGGCCATGTCTTCATTCTAAGGGTTACAGATTATTCCTCAAAATGGGCTGAAGTGATCCCCCTCAAGCAAGTTTTGGGGCTACGGTGGCCAACTTCTTGCGGTATCACATCATATACCAGCTTGGGGTGCCTAATCAGATTATATCTATCAACTGCCCTCAATTCAGAAGTCATCACATCGATCTCTTAGTTAAGCAGTTCAGTTTCGAGTGGAAGTATTCAACTATGTACTACCCTCGAGCGAATGGCTTATCTGAGGCTTTCAATAAGACTATGCAATGTTCTGAGGAAGTCAGTATCAAAGACGAAAAAGAATTGGCATGAGAAGATTCCTGAAGCGTTGTGCACCTATCGCATTACCTTTTGAAATGCCACTAATTTCACTCCTTAATCCCTGGTCTATGGGGGTGAAGAAGTTTTGCATCTTGAGATTCAACTTCCCTCGCTACGTGTCACCGTGCCTAAAGGATTTACCGAAGACAAGAGAGTCAAGCTTCGTTATCAAGTGTTAGATGCACTCGATGGAAAGAGACTAGAGGCTTAATAGAATCCCGAGCTCAACCAGGGAAGGATGAAGAGGGCTTTTGATAAGTCAGTCAAGGTCCGTCCATTTACCCGTGTCGATCTTGTTCTAACTGTCAAGAGGCCGATTGTTATGCATGGGTGGCACAACGGGAAGTTTGAACCTAAATGGGATGGCCCGTTTATAGTAAAAAATGTCTCACCAAATGGGGATTACATATTGGCGTACCGTAACGGAGAGCAGGCAATGCCCTATGTCAATGGGCGATACCTAAAGAAGTACTATCCTTGATACACTTTCAAAATGCTTAATACATGGCAAGAAGGAAATACGAATAAAAAGAAAAAAAAAAAAGAGGGAAACAAAAGGAGCAAGATGGTTCGAATGAAATTTAAACTCTTTTATTGCATTAGAAGGGGTTACAAGCCAAAATTCCCATTATTAGGGAGATTACAAATATATTACGCAGCATTGCTCTCGCATCAAAGAAAAAGAGAGTAGTTGTACCGAAGCATTGCTCTTGCATTTGAGGAAAAGAGAACAGCTGACCCTAGTGTTGCTCTTGCATCTGAGGAAAAGAGGATTATATTCTCTTCTCTCTAATTTCTCTTCTCCTTCTAACCCCTTTTCCCTTTCTCTTTGCTATAAAATATGCATTAAGAGTCCCTCGTCAAGGAGATGCCGTAAGGCTGTCGAATTGACACAAACTCCATTATGTTAATTCTTCAATTTTCCTTTGAGTACACACGCACATGTGCACTCACCCTATGATAAGGTGGGGCCCTCAGACCCACTTGTCTGTATTTTAATGTATGTGTGTTGTTGCATGTAAGAAGAAACAGGTCAAGGGAGACGATTCCAAACCAGCCATGGGCTAGCGGGGTATTCCCCCTGATCTAAGAGGGTGCTCATGCGAGCAGCCCGAGTGTGTCACGTACCCACGTGAGGTGAGTCCCGCCTCACAACCCAAATTCCTCTCTCACTGGTTGGTATTCCTGCCTGTGTCGCCTTTACATGGTTCACGAGAAAGCGGTCTCAGGTTCTGGGTGCATCTCTAGCCCAGAGCCATGCCACTAGGTCGTCCCGACCCAGAGGGCGAGATCGAGGCTTCTAACTAGCTTAACGACTCCACTAGGGACACGCTACCCCATAGTCGGATCATCCTCATTTGGCTCTTCATTCTTCTTTTTCCTGCTCACTTATACACACATGTCTTCTAGGTTAGTCAGCTCCTTCATATGAGTCGGGGATTTTCTGATCCCCGCAATCATGAGTCTGCTTTGGGAACAGGCTCCATGAACCTCGTTTCCAACCTTTCTTCTGAGCATCGACCCTGTGTCATGCTCCCAGGTCCTGACTTGGATTGGTGTGAGGAGGGACCTTAAAGTCTCTCACTCCCCATCTCATAGCCTTGGTGAGCCCTCCACCAATGCACCTTGCATGGGTGGCGCACCAGCCACTGCACACCGCATGCACCCTCGTTTCCTTTTCTACACAAGGCAGTTCGGCTATCAGTGCTCATGTGGGTTGCCATAAGGCCACCTCCCACTTTCTATCACATCGGGACCCTGTAGCAAGAGGCTCAATACGTCAAGGAGGAGGTCCTAAGGCCCCCACCTCCCACACATAATTCAGAGCTCATGATCCATCCACTTGAGCCACACTTCGGGGCAACCCTCAGGTTGCCTTGAACCACTGTCCGGGCTTAGGTCTTCTTGGACCTGGCCTTATGTTTCTTTTGCATACATATCACCCTACTCATGGCAGCCCTCTGGTTGTGCTTAGCCGAGTACAGGAGAGACGACCCTCTTGTCTTCCCTCCCAGCACATGCCTCCTCTCTTGGGGAGGGGTGGTCACAAGGCCATACCCTCACAAACACATGCTCGTGGTATTAGTCCTCCTAAGGCCAGACTTACTGCTCGAGCCCGAGTTGTTCCCCTCGTCACCCAGAACCCATCTGCAGGAGGCACACTAGTGCAACCCTAACATTTGACTCCAAGCTCCCGACCAAAAGGTCATGTGCAGATATGTCTCCTCCACCGTCCGTCCCTTCTCCTTCGAAAAATCGATCAAGACCTGGTACTTGAAGACCTTCCCCAAGAGTACCCTACTGAAGTATCCTCTTCAGACCAGCCCTACCATTAGAGCTCACAAAAGAGCTTGAGGCAAGGCTCCTTTGGGTGATGAAGTCTTCCATCCCTCATCTCTCCCCATGCAAAGAAAAAATTCCAAGCTGACTCCTGTTCCTAGTCCGCATCCCTTGCCGCACCTCATGGAGATGGCCCGGTCATGTTTGAAGCAAGCGAATCATATACAATCATGGTCTCGATCTCAGTTCTGGAAAGAGGTTTACCAGAATTTGAGAGCCACAGATGATCGAGGCATGCGAATAGTGTCAAAAGAAGAACAAAAAGCACTCAGAGCAAGCAATCTTGTTCATTCTCTGGCCGAGAACCCCTTTTATCCACTACAAGCAGCAGCAGAACCTGAATTGGAAGAGCCAAAATTCTGCTGGGTTGTCAATGTTGTAGGAGACGACCCAACCTTACAGCCCCTGCGGTGCCAATACCATCATGAACCTATCCTAACCTGATTAGCATACAAAGCTCGAGCTCAATCGTGGCATGCCGAGCCCCTACTGACCGACCAACTTAACCCAGTTCAGCGGGTACGCGATGCCCCAATCATACGAGAGATCAATCTCCCTGAAGAAACAATCAACGTGATGGTCGTTGAAGAGCCTAATGATGATCAAGAAGATCGTATGAATAGGTTCGAGGACATGATGCGCAGGATGATGGAGAAGATAAAGCTCATAGAAAGTACCCAGCTCCCTGGGAACTCATCTCTTCAGGAAGCGAATTCTCCTCATCCAGCCGATCCGGTAGGAAGCCAGCCAGTTTTTTCGCATGACCATTCCTCGTCTTAGCAGGTTTCACAAGCTGACATCGATGCCATGGTCAATCACAGTTTGAGAGGTAGACAAATCCTAGGCATTGAAGCTACAACCTTGTATCGGAAGCCCTATCCTGCTGACATTGATCAGCTCCCGTTTCCCCCTAATTACCAGAAAGGGAGACTCCCGTTCTTCAACGATATGAGTTCATCACACCAGCATATTGTCCACTTCTATTTGGCATGTCAAGAGACAGCAGCTGATGGGAGGCTTCTTATCTGTCAGTTTGTTGAAAGTCTTAACGAGCCGGCATTTAAGTGGTATGCCCGACTCCCTTTGAACTCGTGAGAGAAGTCAGGACTATTGAGCTTCTCACATTAACCCAGGGCTTAGAAAAGCCGGTGGATCAATTCATTATAAGATGAAGAGATCTAGCTACATACCAAGCTACCACCAGGCCTGAAATTGATGCGGTCCAAATATGTGTGCGCAACATGCGGCCAAAAATCTCCCTGCATGTTGAGGCATCAAACCCAACTTCTATATCGGATCTTATCTTCACAGTAGTTCGGATAGAGAACCTCCTAAAGCATCACGAAAAACTTCAAACCCCATCATCAAACGGGGAAAACAACCGAAGCTCCGGTAATGTTCGTCCGAAATCTTGGGTCAATCAATAAAAAGGAGCGCTCAGTGCTGCTGTCACTGTATCAGACCCCAAGAAGGCCTCACCACAAACTCTAGACTATGGGGGTGAACCCTGCAGCCAACAGAAACCCCAGTCCTACAATAAGGTGCCTCCATCTCGAAACCTCTATGGAAAAGACTATTGGGAGGAGAAGAAAAAGAAAGTCTATAGCTTCGATAAGAAGTGGGTCCCGACGTTACTCCGAATGTTGATTGAGAAACAAATGATCACCTTGCCTGAGATGAATAGGCCAGAGGATGCTAACTTTGTCACCCATAAGAGTTATTGTACTTATCATAGAATGCTGAGGCACCCTGTTCAGGATTGCTTCACACTCAAAGATCACAACGAGGCTTTAATCCAGAAGGGGTAGATACAGCTTGATAGTCTCAAGAAGGCATTCGGGGAAACTGAAGCATCTCACGTGGTGACAGTTCAAGAAGAAGGCAAGCAAGAGTATCATCTTCATGAACTATCAGCGGACCTTCTTCAGGCTCTGTTTTGTATGATGCTTCAAGTAGGGATCATCGCACCAGAGACATCAAGACAGCCCAGGCATCTCGCTTGTAGGACTGAAATCCTATGGTGCCCTTATCACCAGATACGAGGTCACGACTTTGAGGGCTTCAGATTCCAAGCCATAATCATAGAGAAAGTCTAAGGAGGACACGTCGTTGGCACTATCTCAGGGGATGAAGTTCGAACCATTGGGCTACCAACACAGAACTCTTGTGAAAGTGTACTACCCGAGCCTTCAGATCTTGACCAACCCTCCAATTCTCAACCATGGGAGGTCTATCGAGAGAGAAACTGAATGAAATCTATGAAGAGGGAGGTTGATCACCAAGCAAGGTCAGCCCCTAAGCCACGTGAACCTAGTTAACCTAGGCCCATTCACCAAAATGGTAGAAGAAGACGAGCACCAAAGTCTACTCCCCAAAAGAGGAAACTCCCTCGACCCCAGACTGAGGTTGAATTCCTCAAGCCCTTCCTCCATTGCCAACCCTGCAGGATTTCATTCGTAAATCAGTCGCTTTCACCGACCAAGACCTATATTCCAGTCAAGAAGGCATTCCGAATCCTTCCTTTGCTCAGGTTCCCAACATGTCAGATAAAGGTGATGACATAAAAAGCACCCCCAACAGTCTAAGCAGGGTGAGACCAAAAATATTCCCTGGAAACGTCCAATTCCGATGATGATGCTAAAAGCTACCCGGATCGATCCAATCTAAGTGATGACCTTAAAATCTCTCTCTCATCTTCTATCCCTGACTCTTCTAAACCCTCTTCTTATTTTTCTAACACGTATTTTGCAAGTTTGACTCTCAAATGCCATGACTTTGAGGCTCTTGACAAAGAGTTGAAAAGTTGCAACATTAGTAGGAGGCATCGAAAACAGCTGAAGAAGACGACGGTGCAAGCAGTTGGGTTCAGATAGTTCCTGACGCCTTAGCATCTCGAGCCAATGCAAAGACTCCTCCCACAATTGAGGAACTCCTCAAGAGACACAAGAATCCCAAGCCTAAGAAATCCCAATGGCCTCTTGAGCCCGAATTCAAGCAACGATAGAAAGAGTCCCGAGGGTGGAGCATTCATTCTCACGAAGCATGCTACAGGGTGCAGGTCTCTGAGGCAGTGACCAACACTGACCCATCAATACCCCATCGAAAATCTCTGCGCATTCTCTTACTGGCACACTCCTTGCTAGAAAACCTCTGCAAGCGTTGTGCTTTCACTACCGGAAAATTTGTACAAGCCATTGAAAACACCCTACCGGAATTCTTAAAGTCCCGAAACATTCCCCTTTACTAAAACAAATGCCTGCAAACCCATCGGAATCCTTGCCAGAACCTCTCTCTTTTTTTAACCGAAAGTTCCCTGACACCAAGCCTTAGCCGTTTTTACCATTAATAAAATGGTAAAGGGATTTTACTCCCTTCTTATTCCCCCGTGTGTCCCACTTCTGTCCCCCACAAAATACGAATGATGACAGAGTTCAGAAAAAAAAAGGATAATTGATCGGGCCAAACAAGCTTTGGCCCAAGCCCAAACCTAGATGTTTCTCTTCAACTCAGCCCACCGTGAACAACTCTCCATCTCACCACTATGCATGCAACCACCACCGTGCGCGTTCACCACCATGCACGTTCACCACCATGCGTGTTCACTTCCATGCGCATTCACTGTCGTTCGTATTCATTGTCGTGCATGTTCACCACCTTGCATATTCAACGTTGTGCGCATTCACTGTCGTGCATGCTCACTGACGTGCATGTTCTTTGTTGTGCATGTTCTCCGCAGCACATGTCCACCATCGTGCACACTTACTGTCGACCACGATCCTTGCACAGCTGAGTAAATTTTCATTGCGAGCCCACCCCTTTTATCTCTGCACCCACGCCTTTTGCATTCACCTCCACACGTGCCTCCCCTAGCCAGCCTGTTCGTGTGCGCATCGACAAAGGTTCGACCCTCAATAACCTTTCCATCACCACACGAATTATATTCATACATCCCATAACATGTGACCACTATAATCACTAGGGAGCCACATTCGCTCCCTAATCCCCAGTGAGTTCGATTTTAGTTACCCATCCCTCACTGGGTCACCTTCATCTTCTGAACCCACTGCCCATAAATGGTCTCAGCCATTTTCATCCTCAAGTGAGTCAGACCACCATCCATAGGCCCATTCCCCATGGAGCCTCATCCACTTCACAGCTCTCAGTGAGTCCACCTCTCATTAGCGACCCGCATACATGACGACTCATACACAGTCCAATTGCATGACCCTAAACTAAGCACACGTCCTGGCCACATGATGTTAAACTGTTTTGCACCACAATCAAGTTGCACGGTAGCGCACGTCCTGACTGTATGATGTTAAACATCTTTGTACAACGGTCCAGTTGCATGATCTTAAACTGTAGCACACGTCCTGGTTGTATGACGTTAAACTGCATTGCACAACGGTTCAGTTGCATGCCTTAAACTGTAGCACACGTCTTGGTCACATGACACTGAAACTACGTAGCACAATGATCTAGTTGCATGAACCTAAACTGTAGCACATGTCCTGGCTGCATGACGTTAAACTGCTTCGCACCACAGTCCAGTTACACAACCCTAAACTGTAGCGAATGTCCTGACCGTATGACATTAAACTGCTTCGCACCATGATCCAGTTGCATGACCCTAAACTGTAGCACACGTCTTGGCCGCATGACACAAATGCTTTGCACATCAGTCCCATTGAACGACCCTAAACTGTAGCACACGTCCTGATCGCTTGACGTTAAACTGTTTTGCCCAGGTCCTGGTGGCATAACCTTAAACATGCCTCCATACACGTGTGCCCCTCCACTGCATGCACTCCCTTTGCATAACGTTCCATGCATGCTTTCCCTAGCCGGCCCATCCACGTGTGCATATGACCTTTACTTCCTCCCCAGTGAGTCCATCTCCATTGCCTTTCATAAACTCGCAACATTCCCCAGTGAGTCGAGTCGATGCTCATGAAACCTTGGTGAGCCATTTCATCGTCCATACTCACCGACAGCTAGTGGGCCACCCCTTATCCATCTTCAACACAAACATCACCCATCATACATAAACAGTCTCATGCCATCTCCCCAAAGAGAGTCAAACCACCACCATACTCACCCTATGGCCTCGACAGACCATCATCCATTGCCATCACAGTCCAAGTTATACGACCTTAAAATGTAGCGCACATCCTGGCTGCATGATGGTAAATTTCTTCACACAATGATCACGTCTATATGACCTTAAATCATAGCCCAGCTCCTAGAGGCATGACCTTAAAACATGTCCCCACAAAAAAAAAACATGCATGGTGTAAATTCGAAAGGGGAACGCCATGAATAAAAATGACAGACTGGCATGGTCACAAAACCATGAGTAAGAGTGTTTCGTAAAATAAAAACCAGGCACACTGAAAACCCGTAAAGGGCATCTTGAGCAAAAATAGAAAAAAGGGCAGACATGGCCATCAGGTCATGGGAAAAAGAGCCTAATAAAAAGGTGGTTGATGAAAACTGTCTTTATGGCACCACTTCCCTTGTCCAAGTCAAAAGCCGAAAGGACACATGGACCGATATGCAGGTTGACATCGTGCTCACCTCCTTAGCCGGCTTCAACCGGCATTTCAAGAAAATTCCTCGCGAGTAGAATACCTTGTTGTTAGAACCCAAAAACAAGATCTATCACAGGTAAGAAACTGTCAAACCACGTCAAGCAAGCCAGGTGTAATAGCAAACAACTCCACTCATACGTCCATGAAGGAAAGCTAGAGAGAAGTTGTTGATCCGTAAAGAAAGTGCAGGATATTCAGCAGCATCGTGCCTCGCTCGAGCGGCCAAAGCACGTTGCTCACAAGCCCGATCGACATGAGACCCATTCCATTGCAGGCATAAGGCCTCGGGCCACCTTTGACCTGAACCCTGTACATGATGAACAGTCGGATTCTACAAACGAAGCTGACAAACAGATAGTAAATTCTATCGCCAAATTCATTGCTTTCGGCCAAAATTCCAAAGTTGCAAAATCTTCTTTCGGGCACGAAATCGAGCTGCATTTGGTGCCCCGTGATCGCAACGGCATGCTCTGTATGATTCAAGGAAGAAAACAAAGAAAAACATCAAGGACCAGACACACTATCAATTCGAAGTTTTCGGATCTACCCAAAATTCAAGTCACATGATCGTGCACCAAAAACATGATCCATAGCACGAAGTTGGTATCAAATCAATCGCCATGCCGAGCCCTACAAGAAAAAAATTATCTTACGATCAACTCGGCATCAGAACGACCCCGGATTAGCCATGCAAGATCACACAAGTCCTAAGGCAACACAGGGACTGTTATGAAATTCCACAACTTGTTAGGATGGGGCAAATATGTCATTTTGTACCCTATTTTCTAAATTCTTTTAATGCAATTTAATCTTAATTTTAAAAAATTAGGGTTAATTTTGATTATCCAATCATGTTTAGGGCACACTTCTATATATATGTACCATCTTTGTACGTAGAAAAGGAGGAGAGAGGACATATACATACACACACACACAAGATAGAGTTTTCACTTAATACAAGTTTCACTTTCTTACCATTGTGGTGCCACACTTGAGAGAGAGAGTGAGTGAGGGAAAATTTCGATCCGTACTCTTGCGGCTGAGGTAAACCTTCTCTCTTTCCTCTTTTTCTTTTCTTCTTCTCTCTCTTTTGCCCTCTCTTCTACCTCTTCCTCGTCAGAGTTCTTCGTAGAGGCCGTGCACGGCAGTGGCAGTGTCGTGCATGCCTCTCCCACGGTCTCACAGGGTATACATGGCACTGAAAGTTCCATGCGTGAGTCTCCTTCCCCATCTACTCATCTGTTTCTTCCTTCAAGTGAGGTCTATAGACAGCAATACCCATCGCTGCCCACATACGTAGCTTTGATGTCTCAATGAAGAGCCCATATGGCAAGGTTTATTGTCGCCCACAGGGGCCTCTCCCTGTCATGCGTCTAGTGTAGATGGTGATGCCTATCGCCACCCGCTAGGGGTTTTGAGCAACACCGATCGCCGTCCACATGCTCTGTGCTTGTCACCATTCTCCCTGTGTCCCGTGCCTATTGCCGCGTGACCTGGGAGAAACTATCACAGTGTTCCTCGTCAAGAGCTAGCGCTGTCCACAAGGGATGCGTCGTCTCCTTGGATTGCCCACCGTAATGCATACTAACATTCGGATCTCCCCTTCTCATTGTTGTCTCGTTCTTTCCTCTTCACCTCTTTCTCTTCTCACTTAACTGAGGGTAGACGTAGCCTATCACTGACACGTCGACCTCGGTTTCAAGTAGTATTGTAGCAGTGCTGGTCATGTGAACCATGCTCATCTTGCTACCACTTTGAGTCGATGGCTTCTGATTGTCTTGTTAGTCTCGCCTCTCTATCAAGCTCTCCTCTCCTTTCTATCTTTCATCTAACCTTGCACTTCATCGCCTTCTCATGTGAATGTGCATTGTTCTAAGACAAGGGTGGGTCCCTTCGACCCACTTGTCTTACAAATAAACCATAAAAGTGGTGTGCAGAAAAATAAGAGGATTACAGTTCAAGGGAGACGATTTCGAACCAGCTCGAGCAACTGGGGGGCCTTTCTTCATGATCTAAAAGAGTGCCCACACGAGCTAGCCTGAGTAAGTCCCGAACCACCTAAAATTCCTCTCTCATTGGTTTGTATACCTTCCCTTGCCCTTGAGCATGGTTTTGAGAGAGCGATCTCAAATCCCGGGTCTACTAGAAACTTGAAACAAGTG
The DNA here is from genome assembly GCF_000471905.2 of Amborella trichopoda. The sequence goes on from NW_006497436.1 coordinate 397,198, forward strand.
CCACCAGATCATCTAGATTTGGAGGGCGAGATCGGGGCACCTAACCAGCTTGGTGACTCCACTAGGGAATTACTACCCCTTAGTCGGTTCGCTCTTGTTTGAACAATTTCCTTCTTTACTTTTTGCACCTATTTCTATGGCACTTGCGTTGATCAACCTGTTCATCCTTCGCTGCACTCTTGGCTCTCCCAGGAAAGCGAGCCGCTCAAGCCTCCTTCTCTACTCTTCTTCTGAGTCAGAACTCACCGTCCAGCTCTCAGGTTCTTACCTGGATCGGTGTGAGAGGGGACTTAAGGGTCCCCTCCTCCCCGCTCTCTTGCTCTAGTGGACTCTCCGCCAAGGCCCCTTGCATGGGTAGCAATTTTTCTGCCGCACACCCAGTTACTTGCAAATCTCTTGCCAGTTCTACTGCTACGGTACTCCAAAAGGCTGCCCCATCCATCCCTGTGAAAGGCAAGCAAACTGCCATCTCTCATGCGGTTCAAGCAAACTGCCATCACTCATGAGGTTCTTCGCAAGGCAACTTGTGCTCCTTCACTACTCCGAGCCCCCACACCTGGAGGGTCGGTACACAGAGTGGAGGCCCTGAAGGCTTCACCCCTCGCACGCACTCAAAGGCTCGTGGTCTATCCACTCAAGCCACACCTCAGTGCAACTCTCACCTTGCCTTGAACTTACATCCAGGGCTAGGCCTCCTCGAGTCGAACCCTACATGCACCATGCATTCACTTTCCACAGCTCGAGGCAGCCCTAAGTCCATGCCATCTAGAGCATAGTAAGGTTGATCACCTGGTCCCCCCCCCAACACACACGACTTCACCTTGGGAGAGACAAGCTCCCTCGTCGTCCCTCACAAACACAAACTCGTGAGTCTCGACCTTATCTGGAAGAACCTATTGATCGAGCCCTGGCTGACCCCAATGTCACCCGGACGGCTAACCCTAAAGGTGCACACACGCCATCTTTGCAAGTCCCTCTCGGTTTCAGACTCAAGCGGAGTCATGAGCCGGCCCCTCTTTCCTTTGCCGCTCTCTCGAAGCCAAGCAAGCACCTCGAGCCTTAGTACTCGAAGGTCTTCCATAAGAGTACCATCTTGAGCCCGCTCTGGGTCAATCGAGCACCCTAACCTCACAAACGAATTCGGGGCACTGGCTTGATGTCGGACAGAGGCCTCTAGCCTCCAAGAAAAGAACCCAAGCTACCCTCCGTCCTTGGGCCCCACTCCTTGCTCTAGCTCATAGTCGTGGCCCTCGCCTGTTCAAAGAAAACAGGGTAGTCTAGGTCTCAGGCTCTGTTCTGGAACTAGGTCCACAGCCTCCTCAAGATCAAGTAGAAGAGAGGCCTACAGATCCTGACCAGGAAAGCCTCCAAGGCAGTCGAAGTCACCACCCCTGACGACCTCCTACCTTGTAATCCCTTTTTCCCTCTTCAAACTCCGGAGCTTGAACAAGTCTAGGAGTATTGTTTGGTGATCACCACCCAGAAGCCACAGTCCCAAGATTGTCGGCAAGCTGAGCCCCTCCAGACTAACTTACCAAGCGTGACTCGCAAGCCTTGGTAGTCCACTGCATTACCTGACTCTAACCTCTTAGAAGAAACGGTCAATGTCATGGTAATCAATGATCTGAACGAAGCTCAGGAGGAGCGGATGAACAAGTTCGAGGAAATGATGCAAGCCATCTTGGGGAAGATGGAGCACCTAGAAGCCTCCAGGTCCCCTTCTTTGACTGATTCCCAGACTAGTGAAGACATAGCTCCTCGACAGACTCCCCCACCAATCTCTCAAGACAACTCTCCTTCTTGCGGAGTCTCCCAAATAGACATAGATGCCATGGTCACCCATAGCCTCAAACTTATGGTCCCATGTACGTAGGAGATGCCACTCTACCAAAAGCTATATCCTTCATACATTGACCAGGTGCCATTTCCCCCAAACTACCAAAAAAGGAAACTCCCCCTGTTCAATGGTACCATGTCTCCTCACCAGGATATCGCCCACTTCCAAGAGGCTTATTGGGAGATGGCAACTGATGGAAGTCTTCTCCTCTGCCAGTTCATCAAGACTCTCGAAGGCCAGCCTTCAAGTGGTATGCTCGGCTGCCACCAAACTCGGTGCACACTTGGCAAGAAATGAAGCAGTTGTTCTACCAACGTTTTTATGAATCCAAAGGAGCATGGAAACCATCGAGTTCCTCACTCTGATGTAGGAGCTTGGTAAGCCGATTGACAAGTTCATCACCCGCTGGAGAGAGTTGGCAACTTTCCATGCCATCCTATGAATGAAAATGAAGCTGTCCAAACCTGCATACGGAACATGCTTCCCGAGATCGTCCTACATGTCAAGGCATCCAATCCACCCTCCATGTCAGAGCTCATCTCCAAGGTAGTTCGCATTGAGGGATTGTTCAAGCGCCATGACAGCCGTCATCAGCTACCTGTCGACTCAAACCCTCGCTCCAATAGTCGAGGCAATCAAAAGGCAGTGATCAGCACGACCATCACCATGACTGACACCAAAGGCATGGCTCTTCAAACTCTCTACCTCTCTAACGCACAGAGGCCTCAGACTGACTATAAGTAACAATCCTATAATGCAGTCCTGCCTCCTAAAAACAGTAAGCAAAATGACTACTAAACCCAGGACCAAAACAAGGTTTACCCCTTTGACACGGAGTGGACCCCTGCACTGCTCCAACTGTTGTTGGAACAGAACATGATCTAGCGGCAAGGGTTACCTACACATCAGACCATCAAAAGGTTATGCATGTCCCCATTGCTCTTCTAGTGAAAGAACTGACACACTAATAGCCATGGAAGGTGCTCCAGGTCCGGTCCTCCCTGAACAAGGGGATAGCTAGCAGCCAAAAGAAGGTCATACACTTCTAAGGAGTCTTCAAAGAAGTACAGGCTGACAAGAGTGAGCTCTCTGGCTCTCAAGAGCAAGACCCCATAGCAGAGCTAAGGAGCAAGGTGCATAGCCTCCAGATTCAATTGAAGGCTATGCACGTCGCTTCATAGCACTTAAAGGAGTGTCTTGAGACCAAGACTTACGACGAGCTCAAAAGCAATGTACCTCTAATTGAAGCCAAAGCTCCCCCAGACTGGAGCACTTACAATGAGCAGGCTCATCAAATCATGAGAACCATGAATTATGAGCCCTTCTCCAATCAAGCACTTAAGAGTAAGGAAGTAAATGCTCCCCCATTCGAGGTCATTGAAGCCACAGTAGGCTGCCACAAGATGAAGCAAGGAGTGGGCTATTCTTTCTTATCTCAAACCATGAAAGGGCAGAAGCAGTGAAACAAAAGAAAAGAGAAGAACGAAAGACATTCCATTCATAAGAAAGAGAAAAGAGTCATTGCATTCATCAAGGAAAAAATATTACAAGTGCCTTTCCTTTACAAAAAAAAAATGCAAAGAAGGCACTGTCAAAAGCGGTCGATAACCTTGGTTGAATCCTTGACTTGCTCAATCTCGGCCCTCAATTTGGCCGCCATATTAGCCTCATGGTCCACTAGAGCCTACTGCTTCCTAAAGGAGTTCTCAAGATTCAGTAACTTCTAGCCTAACTCCTTGCCATGGCTTCCCAGGCTGCTGTCACCACTTCCAACTCCTCATGCGCTCACATCCATTTAGCGATTTTTGCCTTCAGGGCTTGTACCTTGCCATGGCAAGTCACGACTTTCTCGGTAAGGGAGGACCTCTGGGAGGTGGTAGCATCTATTTCCCTCACAAGGACATCAACTAACTCTCATTCTTGGCCGAGGGAATTCTTTAGCCATTCCATCTTCGAATCCTCTAGTCGCTTGATACCCTTCTCTGCCCTCAGAGCCTTCGTCCTCCATCCCACTAGCTCATTGGCAATGCTGTCGATGTAAGGAGGTGCTTCAGGCACACTTTCTACAGTGACCCCCCTCAATTGTGAAAGCGTTGTTCTAATCTCTTCAAGGGGCAGCTCTTTCAGCTTCTAGAAACCAGCTCGCAACATTTTGAAGAAAACACTTGGTATTCCACTAAAAGTGTGCCTGGGTAGCATGGCAAAAGCAACCACAGCAGTAGGAATCCTGGCTGCAGCCAAAGCCTCAGGCTCCTCAGATTCAGGAGCAACCTCATGCTACTCTCTCTGGCCCTAGGTCATGACCACAACTGGCTCCACCCGTTCATGACCAAGCACCATCGCTTCGTCCTCTACATGCACCACAACCATAGCTAAGGCAAGATTGGCCTCTTTGCTTAGAGCCACTACCCCAATCTCATGATGCCCCACAGTAGCTTCCTCCTCTAAGGAAGCAACCACTCCCAGTGACCCCTCTTCTTGGACCGTCCCCACCTCAGGAGGTTCGACACTCTCTCCCTCTCCTTCCTTGCCTTTGTCTTCTACGGCGATCATTTCAGCAACATGCTCCCCCATGGCACCTGCCTCCTCTACGGTCATGGGTGCTACCCTTAGACCCTCCAAACCTAGCCCTTAGAGCGTCTTACTTTCTTGCTCCCCACAGATGCATTGCTCGAGGCAGTCGCCTCTTGCTTCTCAGATAGCCCCTACTCGATTCCTTGACCCCGGTCTTTTCTATTACCACAAGCTCTGTCGAGATTTCCCTTTCCTCAGTAGGTTTGGCAAGTTTTAGCACCCCAAAGGCCCTCTGCGCCTCCACCACCTCGTTAGGAGTCGTCCCATCATCCCCATCTACCACCATTGGGGCTGAGCCCTCCCCTTTAGCCTCGGGTGTGGCTTCCTATTCTGAAGCAATTTTAATTGGGGCAGTAGGCTTTGTGGAATCTGCTCGAGTCTCTGAAGATCCAGGAGAAGATTCGGGTGAAAGAGAAGGTGCGGCCTCCAGAGCGGAAGGCAACGGGGAAATATCAAGAGACACACTCCCCTCCGAAGAAGACAAGAGTGAGGAGCCATCTTCTGACTCACGAATCATGGGGACCCTACACCCTATGCACCCCGAGGCCGTGACTGCCTTCTTGGCTGGGGCACGAGGAGTCACTGAGGTAGCATGCTTTTCCGTCTTCCCCTTCATCAGCTTGGGCTCAGTAACCTGCCCTTCCTTCTTCCCCTTCATCGGCTTGGGCTCAGTAACCTGCCCTTCCTTCTTCCCCTTCATCGGCTTGGGCTCGGTAACCTGCCCTTCCTTCTTCCCCTTCATCGGCTTGGGCTTAGTAACCTGCCCTTCCTTCTTCCCCTTCATCGGCTTGGGCAGGGCAACTGGCTTTGTCTTCTTTCTTATCGTTGGCTCAAGTGCAATAGCCTGTCTTTCCTTCTTCACCGGCTTGAACTCAGCAGCCTGTTTTTTCTTATTCCCTTACGTCGGCTCGGGCTCAGTAGCTTTGCTTTTTGTTTTCACCAGTTCGGGTTTGGAAGCCTGCTTTTTCTTCTTTCCTTCCATTGGCTCAGGTGAAGTAACCTGCCTTTTCTTCTCTGCCTGCTCGACAGCAGCAACCAGCTTTCTCCTTTTCCCTTGTGCCTCCTCAGGCATGGCAGTCGTTCAAGTCCCAAACTTGGAAGAACTAGGGGCTAATTTGCTATGAGGGCCGCTCCCTATCTGCTCATTTAAGTCCTGAACCGGACGCCCTTCGTACCCCGAAACTTTACGGCCTTCCTTCCATTTGAATATCTTAGAGAGGTAGTAAAAAATACTCCCTGTCTTCTTCTCCAAACTAAGAAACCACAGTAAAGACTTGTCCACAGTAAGTCGGCGAGGCTTCTTGAGTATACACCAATCATAAGGAAAGTGTAGGGTAAAGATTTCTCCTAGGGGAGGGGTCTTAGCCAATTTTCACTACCGGGTGTCTTTGGTCCAGCGGCCATCCTCCCCTTTCTAGGGGTGGTCTACATCCCAGTACCCTTGTTCATGATTCCCCACCATTGATCATGGGCTTTGGTCACCCGTGCCATTCTGCCAAAATGAGGCAACACATACTTGTTGACCTTGGTAGCCTCCCGACATGTGGCCCAAGCAGTACAAATGTGTGTTAGGAGCCAACTCTCTCGGCGGGTTTCCAATTCATCCTCATCCAATGAGTCGCCTTGCTATGTCGCTTCTCAAAGAGCACAGAGAACGGGCACCCCTGATCCAGCCCATCCTACCGGGTGAACCGGTGAGGAAAGTAGCCCTCAAGCTTCACGCCATGGATAATGAAATGGATGAGAAAGCCTCCTCTGACACTTAGCATATACATCAATTCTTTCGTGCTGCTGAAGTCACCATCCAGGTGATGGTGCAGCTCATCGATGTATGCATGGTCAATGAGGCTTTCAACTAAAAATGCCACCAGGGTCATGCGAATGTGGTCATTGAAAAACAGGCTGCGAGCATGATCTGGGGATGGAAAATTGCCTTCTACCCGGCAATTTTCAACAAAATTGGGCACATGTTATCCTCCAACTACTTGGTTATAAGGTATGTGTCTTAAAAATAAGCTCCAAGCCAGCCATACACGTAATGGGCTTGGAAAGAAGTCTTAAAATCTCTCGGGAAGGCCTCCCCCTGTTCTATGACATTCCCCCCTTCCTCCCCTTTATACGGTCTTCCCCTAGAAATGGAAACCATGCCATAATAAATATTGCACAATACAGGCAGCAAGCGTATATTCCCTCCCTCGTGCCATGTCACAAGCCATATAAAAGGTGTCAGGACGAATAACGTCTGATCGTCCCGGTAAAGCAAATCTGCCTAAGAAAAGTGCTAAGTAAGCAACTAAAAAGACATGTTTATTCTTCTTCAGCAGCATAGAAATTGGTGGGGTTTCCTTCCCCTCTTTACTCGGTGACATACCAACTTCATCTATATAGTCTCCATAAAAGAATGCTACCCACTTGGCAAAGGTAGCCCGCCTCTTCTTGGGCTCATCATAAAGTTGTTGATAAATCTTGAACAACTCTCGAAGCCCAGCCGATGGGTCTTCTTTACATATCTTCTCTCCTCCAAAAATGATTGAGTTTGGAGGAATAAACACGTCGTACAAACTACCCAAGAGAAGCAGCCCACCAATGAAGTATAGGTCCATCAGTGAAATCCTTGCCTCTCCGTGACCGAGCAGCCATGTATTGCTAACATGGCTCCAAGTCTCCAACAACACTTCGACCATGTTTGAATAGACGTCAATAAGCATCACGATTTACATTGCAAGGAGGTGACATGTCCTTTGTGGATGGTGCTATCTCCTAACAAGGTAAACGGTGATGGTTTCTCTTAGGTCGCACGACGATAGGCGTGGGACGCAGGGAGAACGGTTATAAGCATCGGATGAACGGAGGAAGCTCATGAACGGCGGTGGGTGTTGTCAAGACCTCTAGTGGGCGGTGATAAGTATCATCGTCTACGTTAGATGCGCATCAGATGAAGACTTCTGCAGGCGGCAACACACTTGGCCATCTAGGTTCTTCACCAAGGCACCAAAGCTACGTCGTGGGTGGTAATGGGTAGCACCATCTGCTGACTTCACCGAGAGAAAGTGACAGATAAGGAGGTGGGGAAGAAGCCTCTCGCATGGTGCTACTACTGTCATTCACAGCCTGTAAGACCAAGGGAGAGGCATGCTTGGCACTGCCACTCCATGCACGACCTCCACGAGGGACTTAGACAAAGAATAGGGAGTAGAGAGGGGAGAAGGGAGAGAGAAGAAAAAAAGAAAAAAGATGAGAGAGAAGATTTACCTCAACCTTAAGGGTACTGGTCGAAAGTTTCTCTCACGTCATCCTCTCTCTCAAGTGTAACACCACAATGGTAAGAAAGAGAAACTTGTATTAAGTGAAAACTCTCTCTTATGTGTGTATATGTTTGCCTCTTCTGTTCTTTTTTTCTGTGTGCAATGAAGGTACGTATATATAGAAGTGTGCCGTAAACATGGGTGGATGATCAAATGTAACTCTAATTGCTTAAAACTAAGATTCAATTGAATTAAAATAAATTAGAAAATAGGCTGCAACATGACAGATTTTCCCTTCCTAATAAGTCATGGAATTCCAGAACAGTCCCTGTGTTGCCCTAGGACTTGCGTGTTCTTGCATGGCTGATCCGGGCTCATTCTAATGCCCAGTTGATTGTAATATGATTGTTTTCTTATAGGACTCTGCATGGTGATCGATTTGATGCCAACGTCGATCCATGGATTGTGCTTTTGGTGCATGATCATGTGACTTGAAATTTGAATAGATCTTGAAACTTTGGATCGGTAATGTGTTCATTCCTTGATTGTTTTTGTGTTTTCTTCACTGAATCACACTGAGCATGCTGCAATGATGACGGGGCACCAAACACAGCTTGATTCCGTGCCGAATGAAGATTTTGTAAGTTTGGAATTTTGGCTGGAATCAAGGATTTCGGCAATGGAATTTGCAGTCTATTCGTCAGCTTCGTGTGCAGAATCCGACAGTTTATCATGTACGGGGTTCGGGTCAGACTTGATCCGAGACCTTAAGTCTACAATGGAATTGGTCTCGCATCGATCGGGCTCACGTGTGGTGTGATCGAGCGAGGCATGGGGCTACTGAATTTATTGCATGTTCTTCACAGATCAACAACTTCTCTCTAGCTTTTCTTCATGCTTGGGTATCGTCACGGGGCATGCCACATATCAAATCGCTCGTCTTGACTACACAAACATGCTAACAAAATTTGTGCGCGATCCATTGTGGGATGGCCGAGATATGAGCATCAAAATTTACTGATCGTGACTTTCCCTTTAATAGTGTAGTGTTGCAGAGTGGCCGGTTGGGAATAGCTCATGTGCGTGATCCTCCTATTTCACTCTTAATAGCTCATGTGCGTGATCCTCCTATTTCACTCTTTCGCCTACAATGTCTTCTTGGAGTGTTTGTTTGGGCTGAAACTTGACCCCCGAGGGTTTTCAACCATGTTGGATCCAATGGTGGTGGTTCCATAGCAATTTTAGATGATGAAAATGTAGCTCTAGTTATAAGGGTCCGTTTCAGGGTTCTGAAGGGCGATTTTACCAAAACTGTTTCTCAGTCTACACTGCCTTAGATATGTCAAAATGCAACCAAACTTGGTAGGATACTTTGGAGATGATCTTGGCTAGTTCTAGGGCTGTTCTGAGACTTTCAAAATTTTCATTACTTACTAGGTCTTTATTGAGCGGGGGCCCCATGTTGATGAAAATCACCTTCCTACAGCATGACCCACCGAATGTTGTGCTTCGAGAGAATAGATAAGTGCAATCATCAGGATGTTTGAGGGATCTTGTCAAAGTTCACACCCTCAAGAGACTATCTGCGGTTCCATAGCATGAGGCCTTTGTTAGGACCTCGTCATACCGAACCGGGCCTTTTATGAAAGCCACATGCTACGAACCTTTTCTTGGCATTGTTTGCTTCTACCCCAAGTTTGCTTTTGATGCTCAAGGTATCTCCTATAAGTATCGTCTAGTGGGGTCTAGTCGAGGGCTTCTAACCCAACCCAAAGTTCTAGTCCCATGTAGGCTAGGGGGTTTTGCGAAGACTACCCTGAAGCCTGTGCAAAGTTAGATCCTAGCTTCATTAGTTTCTTGCCTTTGCGATGGTTCTTAGAATTTTTGGAGGGATCTTTTAGTCATCATCCTCACCCTCAAGGACTCTTGTTATCATTCAGAGATCTTATGCGGCTCTCACTCCCTTATGAGCCATGTCGCGGGGGATCTTATGCCGCTCTTACCCCCTAGTGAGCCATTGAAGCTGGGGAGATCTAATGAGGCTCTCACTCCCTGATGAGCCATGAAAATGGGGAGATCTTATGTGCTCTCACTCCCTAACGAGCCATGTCGCGGGGGTCTTATTCGGCTCTCACCCTCTGGTAAGCCATTGAAACCGGGGAGATCTGATGAGGCTCTCCCTCTCTGATAGGCCACGAAACTTGGGAGATCTTATGTGCTCTCACTCCCTGATGAGCCATGTCACTGGGGATCATATGTGGCTCTCACCCCCTGGTGAGCCATTGAAACGGGGGTGATCTTATGAGGCTCTCACTCCTTGATGATCCACAAAACTTGGGAGATCTTATGTGCTCTCATTCCTTGATGAGCCGTGAGACTGGGGTGTCGGCTGAGACTGTGGAAGTGCATCGATCTGCTTGGTCAGCCCAAGCACCCTTTCACGGGTTTTCACTTGAACAGGGGAAGTGTTGCCGTGAAGACAATTTTCACCAACTTATGTTATTTTCGGGCTCTTTTACTCATGACTTTGTGGCCATTCATTCATTTTTTCTCACGGTGCCCTTTTGGGGTTTTCACTGTGTCTAGGTTTATTTTTCCACAAAACTCTCTTACTCATGGTTTCGTGACCATGCCCATCTGTCACTTTTACTCATGGCGTTCCCTTGTCCAGGTGTACACCATGCTTAATTTTTTGAGAGAAGGTGTGTTTTAGGGTTGTGCCTTCGAGACTTATGTGAAGCTCTTTAATGTCATGCAGTCAAGACCTGCACTATAATTTTAGGGTCATACAGCTGGACCGTGGTGGTAAGGAATGGCAGCCTGTAAAGGCCATGGAGTGAGTTTAGTGATGAATTTGACCCACTTGGGGAGACGACATGAAGTTGCCTGTAAAGAGTTGATGATGAGTGAGTGAATGATGGTGACCCACTAACCGGGGGGAGAGATGGCTCGCCGTTTGGTGAGCATGAGTAAGACTCACTGGAAAATGAGATGAAAGATGGTGAAGATGGCCTGTGCACATGAATGGGCCGAGTAGGGAAGACGTGCGTGGTCATGCATATAAAGGGTGTGCGCGCGTACATAGACTCACTGGCGAGGTAATGGAAATGATGTAGGTGGCTCGAGCACAGGAATGGGCCGGCTAGGGAATACATGCGTGAGAAGAAGAAGAGGGTATGCGCACACTAATGGGTTGGTTAGGGACGGCGTGCGTGAAGATGCACGCAAAAAGGGAGGTGTGCTCGCACATGGGGCATCTTTAAGGTCATGCCTCCTGAACCTAGGTGAAGCAGTTTAACATCATACAGCTAGGACGTGCACTATGGTTTAAGGTCATATAGCTTCAATCTAGATTACGAAGTTTAAAGTCATGCAACTAGGACGAGCAATTTAAGGTCGTGCGACTAGAGCTCTGCTATAGTTTTGGGTCATATAGTTTGGTTCGTGGCTATGTAGTTTAAGGTCATGAAGCATGCATCGAGCATGGGTCGCCATGTCAGTAGGGCTGCATGAGGGAATAGGTATGTGGATAGTAATCTGACTCCCTAATGATAAAGATAGTTAAGGCTATCCACATGTGAAAAGATGTAGATGAAGGTGATGACCCTATGAGGGGTAGTTAATGGGAGAGGCCTCACTGGGGATTAGGAGGGTCAGTGTGGCTCCATGGGGATGATGAATATTGGTTTGCATGGAACTCTGATAGGTTAGAGCAAGGATAAACCCCACTGTGGGTTGAAGGAAGGATCGCACTAACTCTCTGGAGATGATGGATAAGACATACATCTAACTCTGTTGGGGGTCTAGTTGGAGTTATGCATATGGACCATTCGTCATGTTACGCATTACAGTTTTAGGGTTTGGTAGCTCGGACCATGACTGTGCAGTTTAAAGTCATACAGCTATGACAATGCAGTTTGTGGTCGTTCAACTAGACCTTCACTAAAATTTAGCATCATATAGTTTGGATTGTGGTGCTAAACCTTCTAACGTCATGCGGCTAGGACAAGCACTAGGGTTTAAGGTCACATAGTTGGACAAGTTTAAGGTCATGTGACAAGGACTTTGCAGTTTCAGATCATGTAACTAGACCTTTGCTATAGTTTAAAGTCATATAGTTTCGACCGTGGTCATACAATTTTGAGTCGTGAGACAAGGACTATGGCTATGCAGTTTAGGGTCATGCAACATGGACCGTGGCTGTGTTGTTTAAGGTGATGCAGCATAGACCGTGGCTGTGCAGTTTTAGGTCATGCAGCACAGACCATGGATGTGCAGTTTAAGGTCTTGTAGCACGGACCGTGGCATAGTGAGGGAAACGGCTCCATGGGGAATAGAGTCATCTCCAGAAATTGGGCTCGTTGAGGAGCGAGATTGTGGTGCAGGGAATGAACTTCCCAAGGATGTGGGAAGATGGACCGAAGGAGAGTGCTGAGGCATGTGCACGACACTAAGTGTGGGGTAGCCCATGCATCAGCGAGCTGAGGCAATGTGTTAATTCCCTTGACAGAGCTTGCTGCAGTAGCCCTTAGAAATAGCACGGTGTTAACTCTTTGACGAGGCATGCGGTAATAGCCTTCTGATGAAGTGCCTGATGAAGGTCTTGACGAGGCACACAACGATGATCCCCTTAATGAGGCACGTGGCGATGACCCTCAGAGGGAGCCCACGGCAATGACCCTTGGAGGAGCACGCGGCGATGACCCCAGGAGGGAGCACATGGCGATGATCCCAAGATGAAGTGCTCGGTGAAAGCCTTGATGTGGTGAGCAGCACTAGCCTCCTGATGGGAGGCACGCGGCGATGATAGTTCGGGTCTCGGGCTTGGCTTACTCCTGCTTTGTCCTATTACCATCAAGAGTTGGGGACTGAAGCATCATTATGAGTTTGGTGAGGGTGGTCCTCAGCATTACGGCGTATAAAAGTTAGAGAAACTCCACATTACTCTTTTACCAAAGGGTAAAGTAGTAGAAAGGCTTTTTAGAGATAGAGAGAGACAAAGCTCCTGGCGAGCACTTCCCGACCAAGACTTGCAGAGATAGGTCCTAAGGGATTTTTTTAGCGCACTTCAAGAGGTTTAAAGTTTCGCAGTGTGATTGCGAAGATTTTTCAGCAATTGTTGAGGTTGTTTTTAGCAAGGAAGAGGGTCTCTCGGGGCCTTGGCAGAATTTGTAGAGGTGCCCTGCCGAAGTTCGAGTGCTTCTCTAGTCATTTTGATGCAAAAGGGGAGGTCACAAAGAATCCTGGACTTGAGACTGCTCTCTGGGGAAACTTGCTAAGGAACAAGGGAAGATATACCAATTGATGAGAGAGGAATTTAATGTGAGGTGGGAAACACCTCACTTAGGTTCGTGACTCACTTGGGCTAGCTCGCGTGGGCGACCTCTTCGATCATGACGAAAAGCCCCCAGTCCTTCAACTGGTTTGAAATCGCCCCTTTTGACCTGCACTCTCCTGTTCTGCGATCACACACACATGGTTAATTTACAAGACAAGTGGGCTAAGGGACCCCACCTTGTCTTTGAGCGAATGCACACATGTGTGTGCATTCAAAAGAGAGAGGGAAGAGATGATGATATGAAAGTTGGGGTAAAGAAAAGGGAATAGAAGGAAGAGGCATTTGACCGGGTGGCTAGCTTGACACAGTGGCTACACTGGCATGATAATTGAGCTAATGTGGTAGCAAGATGGGCATGGTAACTCAACCGGCATGGCGGTAATACTACTCGATGACAGAATTAACACCAACCAGCCTGACACAATGGCTTGCCTGACATGGCAGCAAGACGGGCACGGTAACTCAGACCGGTATGGCGGCAATACTGCTTGACGATAAGATTACCATAGAAGTGCTAGACTTAGCCTCCTTTGGTTTAATAAGAGGGAAAGAGCGAAGGAGGAAAGAGAAGAGAAAAGAAAGAGAGATAAGAGAGATAAGAGAGAAGAAAGAAAGAGAGAGAAAAGAAAAAAAGAAGAGAGAGAAAAGGATGAGAGATTAAAAAGAGAGAAGAAGAGAATAAAAGAGAGGAGAAGAGAGAAGAAGAAGGGAAGAGAAGAGAAGAAAGGAGAGAGGAAAGAAGAAAAGAAGGAAAGAGAAGAGCAGAAAAGTAGACGAACAAAGAGGAAGAAAGTATGAAAGAGAAAGGAGAGTGAAGGAGAGAGAGGGAAGGAAGAGAAGAGAGAAGAAAGAAGAAAGAGAAGGAAAGAAGAAAATTGAAGGAAGATAGAGAAAGAAGGGAAGAAGAGAAGAAACATAGATGGCGATGGGCTTCCGCCGTCCATGACTGAAGAGAGGAAGAGAAAGAAGCATGGATGGCGATGAGCTTCCACATTCCATGACTGAGGAAAGAGAAAAAAGAAAGAAACATGAACAACGATAGGCTTTCGTCGTCCATGATTGAGGAGAGAGAAAAAGAAAGAAACATGGATGGCAATAGGCTTCCACCATCCATGACTGAGGAGAGAGAAGAAGAAAGAAACATGGATGGTCATAGGCTTTTGCCGTCCATGATTGAGAACAAAGAAAAAGAAGGAAACATGGACTGTGATGAGCTTCCGCCGTCCATGACGGAGGAGAGAGAAAAAGAAAGAAACATGGACGGTGATAGGCTTCCATCGTCCATGACAAGAAAAGGGAGAGTGAGAGACAAAACATGCGGCGATGGAGTTCTATCATCCATGACAGAGGAGAGAGAAGAGAGAAGAAATCATGAACGTCGATGAGATCTCATCGCTCATGACTGAGGAGAGAGAAGAAGAAAAGAGAACATGGATAGTGATGAGGTTTTGCCGTCCATGACAGAGAAGGGAGAGAGAAAGAAAACATGAATGGGAGGGAGAAAGGGAACATGGACGATAATGCTGTTTTGCCGTCCATGACAGAAGGAAGGAGATGGGAGAGAGAAAGAAGAAGACACACGTGGAAATAGGCATCGTCATGCACGACATGGAGACATTGAACAAAGACCAAGCCCGCACTGGAGTTAAGGCCTGACTCACTGTGTACGTTCTAGGAGGTGGAGGACATCATGTCCGGTGATAGGTTCCGCTGTGTATGAATAGAAAAGAGAGAGAACGAGAGGAACAAGGAGAAAGAAAGAAGAGAGAGATTAGGAAAGAGAGGCAAAAGAAAGGAAGGAAAGAAGAGAGAGAAAGAAAGTGAAGAACGAAGATTAGGAAAGAGAGAGGAAAGATTAAGAAGGAAAGGGGGGTGATTAAGGAAAGAACAGACAAGAAGAGAAAGGGGATGAAAGACACCCATGGCCATGGCCTGCTGCCGCGTGTGTTGAGAGAAGAGCAAACAAGACAAAGGAAGAGAGAGACGAAGAAGGAGAAGAGGAGAGAGAGACAAAGAAGAGAGAGAAAGAGATGAGAGGAGAGAGAAAGAGAGATGAGATAAAGATGAGAGGAGAGAGAAGAGAGGAGGAGAGAGAAAGAGAGAAGAGAGGAGGAGAGAGAAGAGAGGAGGAGAGAGAAGATAGGAGGAGAGAGAAGAGAGGTGGAGAGAGAAGAGAGGAGGAGAGAGAAAGAGAGGAGGAGAGAGAAGAGAGAGAAGAGAGAAGGAGAGAGAAGAGAGGAGAGAGAAAGAGAGAAAGAGAGGAGGAGAGAGAAACTTACCTTTAGTGAGGGTATCGATCTTTTTCTTCTCTCTCCTCTCTCTCT
>NW_006497436.1:413336-446922 GCF_000471905.2 Amborella trichopoda
AGAGAGAGAGAGAGAGAGAGAGAGAGAGAGAGAGAGAGAGAGAGAGAGGAGAGAGAAAGAGAGAAAAGAGAGGAGGAGAGAGAAACTTACCTTTAGTGAGGGTATCGATCTTTTTCTTCTCTCTCCTCTCTCTCTCTAAGATGTGCCACAATCTCAATACTAAAACTCTCAAATTTTATTCATGAAATTGAAGACTGAGGGAAGCCCTTTACATTTAGGTTTAGAACGTATTTATAGAATTGGGCTCAAAACATGGGTAGACGCCCAAAATCTACCCTAATTGATGATAATTACAATTTATTTGAATTAAATAAAATATAAATATTGGGGTAAAATGGCATTTTTACCCTTGCCTAACAATACATAAAATTAAAAAACAGTCTCTGCTGTTGCCCTAGAACATGCGTGATCTCCCATGGATGATTTTGGGTTGCTCCGGCACCCAGTTAGCAAAAAGATGATTGCTTTCTCGTTAGGCTCAGCATAATGATCGATTTGGTACCAACTTCTATTCATGGATTGCATTTTTAGGCCACGATCATAGGACTCAAATTTTGGATGAATCTTCAAAACTTCCGATCGATAGTGTACTCATTTATTGATGTATTTCTTTGATTTCTTCACATAATTTTATTATGAAAGCTGTCACGATTGCTTTGCATCAAACGCAACTCGATTTTGTGCCCGGATGAAGATTTTGCCCTCTTGGGTTTTTGGCTGAAATCTGAATTTTGGCGGTCGAAATTTACAGCAACTTTGTCGACTTTGTGTGTGAAATTCGACAGTTCATCATGTGCGAGGTTCAACCCAGAGGTAGCCTCATACGTTATGTACATGACAAAACTGGTTTCCCATCGATCTGGTACGTGAGCGTCGTGATACGGCTGCTCGAGTGGGTCATGCTATTGCTAATATTCTGCAACTGTCTTCATGAATCATGAACTTCTCTCTAGTTTTTGTCCCTGCTCGGGCATTGTCATGGGGCGTACCACATATCAAAACGCTCATTTTGACCAGATGAACACTCTAAAAAAGGTTTGGAGTGATCCGACTCGAAAGATGTGAGATGTAAGTCTCCAAAGTTGCTGCTCGTGATTGAACAAACCAGTCTCCTTTAATGGAGATTGGTGCAGGGAGGCTTCACGGGAATAGTGTGCAGCCTACCCTTTTTAATGTTTCACCCATAACGTTGTCCTAGGGCGTCTGTTTAAGCCGAAACTTGACAGGGGTTTTCTACCATACTAGATCAATTGGGGGTGGTTCCATAACTGTTTGACGCACCAAAAATAAGGTTCTAGTTATGGGTCTATTTCAAGGTGCTAGAGGCTGATTTTACCGAAATTGTTTCTTTGGTAAGTGGCCTTTTTAAGTCCTTAGGAAGAGTCTAACCTGTTTTAAGGCAATTTTGAGACTGTAAAAAATTACACTAAATGTCAGAGCTTTATTAAACGGCTTCTCTTTTATTCCGCATCGGGGACCCAAGGTGCTGAAAAATGTATTCAAACACTATGTGCTCATTCACTCATTCTTATTCTATTCTTTCTTCCCTCTCTTTATTATTTCTTTAACTACTCTACCCCAAAAACTAGAACCATTAATCCATAAATCCCATCAAAGAGGAGTATACTATATTTGGATTTCATTAGCAGTTTTCATGTGAGAGTCCATGTGAGATATCGAGTTTAAAAAAGGAGGCCGAATTCAAACCGAGCTGCTGGACAGTTGTAGGGCTTTCGTTCATTGATCTAAGAGGGAAATGGCACGGGCTTATCCCACGAACTCAAACCACGGTGAGGTAGGTTCTCGAGTCCATCACTTCATCGCTTTAAAATCCTATCATAGTTGAACATACCTATCCGTATGTAACACATGAGCTGCACATGTGCTTGTGAGGTGAAATGGTTGTTCGAGAGGGGGTCAATTGAACCCGGGCCCCTAAGGGAGCCCGAGCGAGGTAGATCCAGTCCCAACCAACTGGCAACTCCACTGAAGATAGGTCACCCTTTAGTTGGTTCGTCTGCTCTCAAACCAGTATCTCATCTCGCTCTTTCTTAAAAAGTGCAACTAATTACTCCTCTCTCATCCAAATGGGGAATTTCATTATTCTCACATTTGTAAATGTAACGACAAGAAGTAAGATTTTTCAATCTACTAATCCCATGTTTCTTTTGAGTGGTCTCTCTGACCCTACCATCCTAGCTTAGGCTCCGGTAAACTCAAGAAAGGGACCCCAAATCCCTTACTCCCTCTCTACTGGCATTAAAGGAAAGTCCATTGGTGTCAATTGAATGAGCAGTTCTAAAACCGCTGCCCTTCATGCTCACAGTGCTATGGGTGGATCTCCACCAGTCATAGGCTCAAGAGTGGTTCTAAGACCATTCCCTTTTCTCTCGCAACTGGTTCTTCTAAGACCATTGCTTTAGTGGGTAACCACAAGGGCAACCTGTCTCTACTCCACATGAGCACTACTCATACTGGTATATTGCCCCACACACATCATGCTGACCGATCTCTCGCAATACCATCAAATTTGAATGGCTCCAAAGCCATATTACCTCATGGTGATATACGACGATGTCTTGCCTTTGACTGCTAGACAACAATATTTGATGCCCCCTTCTCGACGATTGAGGATGGGGACAAGCTTCTTCAGGCAGGGACAAGCTTCCGAGAGACAAGCTTCTTTCGGCAGGGACCTCATGGTAATTGAGGACGAAGAGCCTCTTATTGCTGAGAATGAATCGCATTCCTTTCTTCATCCTCCTATCTTTGGTGGTGAGAGCAAGTATGATCTAATAATTATGGGCAACTGGTCGATTCCCCTTGCAACCTTGAGAGTGGGACTCATGTTTCCTGTTCGAAGGGAACCCATCATAGGCTCGGATTTTGTAGTTACCTCCTTTTTGGGACAAGTTATTCAACCTTGTATTTGGTGCATTTGAGGAGGGCTTTGTTGTTTCGTAAGCCATGATGCCTTTCCATGCACAAATCACCAAGCTCAACTATCGAAATGTCATTGCAGACAACAAACGCGATCTTCTTAGAGCCGATTATCAACTCTTCAACTAGGCTTCTCTCTCTAAGCTGATCATGTTCCCCTCTTTCTCAAAGAGGCTGATAGACAACCTCTTAGGCTTCGATGTTCCTTGCACGGACTTTTTCAAAACAAAAGTGATTGAGATGGCTCAACAAGCTAGGGAAGTTATGTGTTTAGAAGAGTCGGCTTCTATTGAGGAATATCCCTCCATCAAACCTCTACTAAGGTTTATTCCCGAGCCTTTGACTCTTACAGATTATGTGGTAGCACACTTGGGAAACCTTAGACCTAGCTTGCTCATGCGTTAGTTCGTTCACTCAAATTTCAAGATTTTCCCTTGAAAGTTCTTTGATATTTAAAGAGGCCGCCTGTTTTGAAAATGAGGAGGACATGGCTATTCTTGAACGTAACATTGGTGATTTGCAAAGCTTGATTATCATGGCTTGTGTGGTGGGAAAGGACTCATTTTCGCCTCAGTTGGAGCGTGGGGAATATCCTCCTTTTGTTTGAAAGTTTGCACTCCTCCAGGCAGCAGCTTTGAAAGATGGGATCAAATGGGCACAACAGGACCATTATAGGCTTAGCTTTGAGATATGAGCGGATAGTTCTATTTGTAATTCTTCGTATCTAAATTGCTGGCAATAGTGACATAATCCCCTCCTTTTGCCTTTTCACTAATATTTGTAGCAATCTTTGATTGATGAATTAAGTGACTCTTTTCTCTTCCATGTGAATGGCATGCCTTTTGCTCTTCCCTTTTCTTTTGTTTCACTGCTTCCGTCCTTTCGTGGTTTGAGATGGAGAAGAATAGCCCACACCTTGCTTCAGCTTGTGGCAGCCTGCTGTGGCTTCAATGCCCTCGAACAGG
The DNA here is from genome assembly GCF_000471905.2 of Amborella trichopoda. The sequence goes on from NW_006497436.1 coordinate 417,242, forward strand.
GGAGCAGTTGCTTCCTCACCCTTGAGTGTTTGATTAGAGAGGGGCTCATAGTTCATGGTTCTCATGATTTGATGTGCCTGCTCGCTATAAATTCTCCAGTCTAAGGGAGCTTTGGCTTCAATTTTAGGTACATTTCTTTTGAGTTCTTCGTAAGTCTTGGTCTCGGGGACAAACTCCCTTAAATGCTTTACAGTGATGCGCATAGCCTTCAATTGACTCTGCGGGCTACCCACCTCGCTTCTCAACACTACTATGGGGTCTCGTTCCTGAGAGCTAAAGGGCTGACTCCTATCCGTCTATACTTCTTCGACTACCCTGGAAAAGTGTAATACCTTCTTTTGACTGTCGGCTATCCCCATGTTCAGGGAGGATGGAACCTAGAGCTCTTTTCGTGGCGGTTGGTGCACCAGTTCTATCTCCAAAAGGGCGATGGAGACATGCAGAACCTTTTGCTGGTCTGATGAGTAGGTGACCCTAGGTGCTGGTAGGTCCACCTCTGGGGTTTCCTCAGGCTCAGGGGCTACTGTTGACTCGTCATTTTGTCCTGGCAAATTAGAAGTAGAGGGAGAAGCTTTATCTTTAGGAGAGGATACCATTACCTCGGAGACGTGGCAAGGCATACTTGGGTGGATAGGGGTCAAAGGGAGGATCTTGCCTTGTTTTTCCTCTTCTCTGAACATGTAATGTAATCATCTGCCCCAGATCCTCAATGTCATCATGAGACGAAGGTCCCGACTCTCTCATAGACTTCCGCTCATCATCTTTTGAGTTTTCTGGTTAGGAAGGTCTGTGAAATAGTACTTGGCATCGACATTGTGCGCCTCAGCCACAGGGAACGATCTTTTGTCAGCATAGACCGTGTGTTGTCTTCCGTCTCACTATACTTGAAACATTGATGGAGCGTGGAAAGAACCACCCCCTGATCGTGAAGCCAAGGATGACCAAGCAGGACGTTGTAAGAGGTATCGATGTCGATTATGTGAAACTCAGTGTAATTGCATTTCTCTTAGGCATTCTTGCTGCGGCATGGTGAGGCTGGTGTCTTTGAACGCCTTGTTTAGAGAGTCGAAGTCCAGGAATCGCCGAAAGATACCCGTAGAACTATTAGATGAGTGGGAAGGAGAAGAAGGGTTAGAATGTTTAGGGAAGCTTTTTACGTCATCGCTGGAGTTGGACATTTGTAGGGGGTATTTAAGGTCTTTCCCCGTCTTTCACCGTTGTGGGGTGTTTCTAACGTCGTCACCCATTTTGGTCGGCTCTTGAGATATTGATCACTCGGGGCCATCTGCCAGATTGGACGAAAAGATGAGGTGAGCTGTGCTTGGGATGAAGTCTTGCAAGGTCGGTAGCGGAGGAAGGGGTCTGAGGAATTCTTCCTTGACTGGTGGCTGAGGAAGATGATTCCTTCAGCAGGCTGACCTAGGTGTTTTTTGTCTCCTTGGGATCCCCGAGGGGGTGTTGGACCACCCCATCAGGCTTATGAGAGGCAGTGGCCTGGCGGACTACCTCGCATCTCAGGGACTTGAGCCTGCTTCATCCATGGTAGATTTCTCAGGGCTGAGAGGTCGAAGGCCCTGAGGAGTCAGTGCATACTCATGAGGGACCTACAGCGCGGCTTCTCCTTGAATGGGAGCGAGGGCTTGGGCATGTTCTGGAAAAATCGCCCAGTTGATGCGACCTTGCTGGACTTTCTCTGCCATTATGGCCTCGAACCCGGAGCATTTATTGAGTTCGTGGCCCCACACTTGGTGATAGAGGCACCAGAGTTTTTTTGTGCCCCAGGTAAGGCATCATGGCTACCTAGAGAGCTTAGAAGTGACGAGACCTTAGTGGAGCATCGCTTCGAAGAGGGCTAAGAGAGGGTCTTGCTCAGCGCTTCCCTGGGCTTGCATTGAGAGGTCTCCTTATGCAGGCGGGAGAGGGACTCTAGGGTGTCTTTCTGGGTCGCCTGGAACTTCCTAGCACTGCTGCATCTTTTCGGTCAAGAGCTTATGGAAGCCAATGCACTCGTTGATGTCATGGCCTCGTATCTGGTGATATGTGCACCAAAGGTTCTCGATCCCTGGAGGAAGGAACTTAGGCTACCCTGTCTGATTTGGGGTGGCGATTCCTTCTTCGATCATTATGGCGAAGAATGTATGAAGGATAGCGGGTGCCCCATCATCTTCTTGGATTGTGATTATGTGAGATGCCTCAACTGCCACAAACGCCTTTTTCACTTCTTCGAGCTTTATATGACCCTTGTTGATAAGGGCTTTGATAGGGTTGTTGAGCTTATAACAGTCATGAGTGGGGTGGCAGACCCTATTGTGATAAGCGCATTACCTCTCATTTGCCTCCTGCCCAGCCAACTCCATAGTATTGGCCTCCGACAACTGTATCATGTTCTGTTCTAGCAACAATAGAAGTAGTGCAGGTGTCAATTCCGTGTCGAAGGGGTCAACCTTATTCTGGTGCTCGGCCAAGTAGTAGCTTTACCCAGAGTTTTTAAGAGGTGGGACACTGTTGTAGGGCTGCTATTTGCCCTTAGCCCCTTGGCTGCAGACGCCCCGTGCCTTAGAGAGGTTCAGGCTTTGAGAAATCGAGCCTTTGGTGTCAGCCACGGTATCGCCGCGCTGATTACTGCCTTTTGATTGCCCCGACCGATGGGGCGTGAGTTTGAGCTGGCAGGTTGCTGATGGGTGTTGTCGTGCTTGAACAATCCCTCAATACAGACAGCCTTAGAGACGTGCTCTGACATGGAGGGTGGAATGAATGCCTCAAAATGTGGAACGATCTCAGGAAGCATGTTCCTTATGCAGGTCTGGATTGCTTCCTTCTCGATATTAGGAGTGGCATGAAAAGTTGCCAACTCTCTTCATCGAGTGATAAATTTATCAGCCGACTCACCAGGGTCTTGCATCAAGGTGAGAAGCTCGATGGTTTCCAAGTTCCTTTGGACTTAGTGTTGGTAGAACAACTGCTCCATTTCTTACCTGGTGTTCACCGAGTTTGGCGACAACCAAGCTTACCACTAGAAGGCTGGTCCTTCGAGAGTTTCGATCAACTGGTAGAGGAGAAGATGTCCATCAGTTGCCGTCTCCCGGCAGGCTGCCTAAAAGTGGGCCGTATGCTGGTGACGGGACGTGGTACCATTCAACAGAAGGAGGGGGAAATGACACTTGGTCAATGTACGAAGGATACAGATTTTTGTAGAGTGGCATCTCCTGCATGCCCAAGACCTTGTTCTTGAGGCTATGGTCCACCATACCATCTATGTCAGTTTGGGAGACTCCACGAGAAGAGGAGCTATCTTGAGAGACCGGTGGGGGAGCCTGCCTAGGAGTTGTGTCCTCACCAGTTGGGGAGTCAGGTGTAGAAGGGGCCCTGGAGGCCTGTAGATGCTCCATCTTTCCGAGGATGACTTGCATCATTTCCTCGAACTTGTTCATCTGCTCCTCCTGAGCATTGCTCGAGTCATTGAGCACCATGACACTGACCTTTTCTTCTAGTAGGTAAGAGGAAGGGGATGTAACGGACTGCCGACGCTGGCGAGTCATGCACAAAAAGTCAGTCTGAAGGGGCTCAGCCTACCCTGACTGGACTCAGGCTTTGTTTGCCGATCTTGTGAGGATCGGCTCTTGACGGTCTTCAAACTGTGGCTTCTGGGTGGTGATCACCTAATAGTACTTCTGGACTTGCTAAGGCTCTAGAGTTTGAAGAGGGAAAAAGGAATTACAAGGCCGGAGGCTATCTGGGGTGGCGACTTCGACTGCCTTGTAGGCTTCCCTAGTCATGACCTGTAGGCCTCTCTTCTGCTTAATCCTGAGGCGGTTGTGGACCTCATTCCAGAATCAAGCCTGAGACCTAGACTACCCCGTTTCCTTTGAACAGGGGAGGGCCATGTATTTGAGTTGGAGCAGGGAGTGGGGTCTAAGGATAGAGTGCAGCTTGGGTTCTTGTTTTGGAAGCTGGAGGCCTCTGTCCGACATCAAGCAGTTGCCCTGAATTCCTTTATGAGGTCAGCGTGTTCGGATGACCCGGGGCTGGATCAAGATGGTACTGTTAGGGAAGAACTTTGAGTGCCAGAGCTCGTGGTACCTGTTTGGCGTCGGGGGAGCGGTAGAGGAAAGAGGGGCCGGCTCGTGACTCCCCCTGGGTTTGGCTCCGGAAGGGACTTGCGAAGACTTGGGGGTTAGCTCGGGCCCAGTCAATGGCTTCAACCTGTGGAGTCCAAGACTCATGAGCTTGTGTTTATGAGGGACGAGGCGGGAGCTTGTCTCTCACAAGGTAAAGTTATGTGTGTCAGGAGGGAAGACAGAGCGGTCGACTCTCTTGTGCTCGAGGTGGCATATAACTAACGCTGCCCCGAGTGGTGGAAAGCGAATGCATGGCGTATGCAGGGTTTGGCCAGAGAAGGTCTAGTCTTGGATGTGAGCTGAAGGCAACATGAGGGTCATCTTGAGGTGTGGCTTGAGTGGATAGACCACGAGCCTTTGAGTGTGGGCAAGCGGTGAAGACCTCAGGGGATCCGCCCTTATGTACCGATCCTCCAGGTGTGGGGGCTCGGAGTAGTGAATGAGCACGAGGGTTTACCTTACGGCAAACCTTAGAAGCAATGAAAATTTGTTTCCCTTCCGCAGGGATGGACGGGGCATAGCAGTATGACTCGCAGGAGATTTGCCAGTAGCAGGGTGCGTGACAGAAGAAGTGCCGCCCATGCAAGGGGCCTTGGTGGAGAGTTCATCAGGGCGAGAAAGCAGGGAGGAAGGGACCTTTAAATCCCGTCTCGCATCGACCTAGTGAGAACTTGGGAGCCGGACCGTGAGTCCTGACTCAAAATAAGAGTAGGGAAGGAGGCTTGAGCGGCTCAGTTCCTTGGGACGGCCACGATTGTAGGGATAAGGAAATCCCTGACCCGGATGAACAGGTTGAACAACTCAAGTTCTATAGAAATTAGTGCAAAAAGTAGAGAAGGAAACTGGTCAAACAAGAGTGAACCGACTAAGGGGTAGTAAGTCCCCAGTGGAGTCGCCACGTTGATTAGGTGCCTCGATCTCGCCCTTCGGATCTAGGTGATCTGGTAGAACGTGTCTTGGGTCTCTGGTGGACCTGAGACTCGAGATCGCTCTTTCGGAACCTTGGTCGAGGGAAAGGGTATGTATACTAACCAATGTGAGAGGAATTTTAGGTGGGTTCGGGACTTACTTGAGCTGGCTCATGTGGGAGCCCTCTTAGATCACGAAGAAGGCCCCCCAGCTATTTTAGCTGGTTCAGAATCGCCTCCCTTGACCTGTAATCCTCTTGTTTTTTTACACAACACTTATATGGTTAATTTGCATGATAAGTGGGTCGAAAAGGACCCACCCATGTCTTAGGGAAATGCACATTCATGGGAGAAGGCGATGAAGTGCAAGGTTAGTCGAAAGGTAGAAAGGAGAAGAGAAATTAACAAAAGGGCTAGACTAGCATGATGGTCAGAAGTTGTCGACTCAGAGTGGTAGCAAGACGGGCATGATTCAAGGACTAGCACGACGTCAATACTACTCAAAACTGAGGTCGACGCGGTGGTACTAATCTAAGCCCACCTTTAGTCAAGTGAGAAGAGAAAGAGGTGGAGAGAAAAGAACAACACGACGAAGAGATGGGAAAGCCGGACATCGATAGATATCACGGTGGGGCAATTCAAGGAGGCGGCTCATCCCTTGTGGATGACATTAGCTCCTGACATGGCACATGGCGATGGTTTCTCCTAGGTCGAATAGTGATAGGCATTGGACACAGGGGGAACGACGATAAGCACCAGACACATGAAGGAATCTCGCAGACGGCGATGGGTGTTGCCAGGGCCTCTAACGTGTGGTGCTAGGTATCACTGTCTACATTAGATGCGTGGCAGAGGACTCCTACAGGCGGCAACACACTTCGCCATCTAGGTTCTTCACTGAGACATCAAAGCTATGTCTGTGGGCGACGATGGACAGAACCGTCTATAGCCTTCACTTAGATAAAGAGACAAAAGAGTAGGAGGGGAGGGAGACTCACGCATGATGCTGCCATCGCCATGCGCAACCTATGAGACCAAGGGAGAGGCATGCATGACACTGCCACTGCCGTGCACGACCTCTGCTAGGGAGTGAAACGAAGAAGAGGGAGGATAGAGGGGAGGAGGGAGAGAGAAGAAGAAAAGTAAAAGAACAGAGAGAATATTTACCTCAACCTTAGAGGTACCGATCGAAAGTTTCTCTCTCTTGTGTGTGTATGTGTTTGCCTTCTCTCCCTTTTTCTACTTACAATGGTGGTACGTATATATAGAAGTGTTCCCCAAACATAGGTGGATGATCAAAAGTACCCTAAATGTTAGAAATTAAGATTAAATTGATTTAAAAGCAATTACAAAATGGGGTACAAAATGACAGATTTGCCCCTTTCGAACAAGTCGTGGAATTTCAGAATAGTCTCTGTGTTGCCCTAGGAATTGTGTGTTCTTGCATGGTTGATCTGGGGTCATTCTGATGCCCGGTTGATCGTAAGATGATTGTTTTCTTGTACGGCTCGGCATGACCATCGATTTGATGCCAACTTCAAGCCATGGATTGTGCTTTGGTGAACGATCATGTGACTTGAATTTTGAGCAGATCTTGAAACTTCGAATCGATCATGTTTTTCGTTGTTTTCTTAGTTGAATCACACTGAGCATGCAGCTATGATCATGAGGCACCAAAGCAACTCGATTCCATAGCCGAACGAAGACTTTGCAAGTTTGGAAGTTTGGCCAGAATCAAGGATTTTGGCGATGAAATTTGCAGTTTGTTCGTTGGTTTTGTGTGCAGAATTCTACCGTTCATCATGTACAAGGTTCGGGTCAAAGATGGCCCAAGACGTTACGCCCGCAATGAAAATAGTCTCACGTCGATCAGACTCTAGAGCAGCGTGATTTGGCTACTCGAGCGAGGCACGATGCTGCTGAATTTCCTGCACTTTGTTCACGAATAAGCAACTTCTCCCTAGCTTTTCTTCGTGCTCGGGTATTGTCACATGGCGTGCAACTTATCAAATTGCTCGTCTTGACGAGATGAACATGCTCACAAAATTTGACGATAATCGGACGTAGGACGATCGAGATATGAGCATCAAAAGTCACTTGTCATGACCGTCCCTTTAATGGTGTTGTGTTGCAAGGTGGCCGCACGGGAATAGCATGCGGCTTCTCCTGTTTCACTCTTTCACCTATAACTTCTTCCTGAGGTGTCTGTTTGGCCTGAAACCTGACCCCTAGAGGTTTTCAATGGTGCCAGATCTAATGGTGGTGGTTCAACAACAATTTGAGATGCTAAAAATGTAGCTCTAGTTATAGGGTCCATTTCAGGGTGTAAGAGGCCGATTCTACAGGAACTGTTCCTCAGTCTGCACTGCCTTAGACATGTCAAAATATGACAAAATTTGGTAAGAAACTTTTGAGATACCTCATGAAGATCCTGGCTAATTTTGGTGCTGTTCTTGAGACTGTCAAAATTTCCACTATTTGCTTGGCCTTTATTGAGCGGGGGCCTCATGTTGATGAAAAATACTTTCCAATAGAGTGTAGGGGGTCTTTTAGGTCTTTCCCATGCCTAGACCATTAAGGAGTGCTTTTAACATTGTCACCCTCATTGGACGTGCTCCGAGTAGAAGATGGTATGGGAACATCTTCTTGACAGGATGAAGAAGGAGGAAGGACCATATTAGGGATAAAGTTCAGTAAATTTCGCAGTGGAGGATGGGGCCTGAGAAATTCCCTCTCAACTAAGGGTTGAGCAGTCTTGGTTTTTTCGTGAGCAACCCTTGGTGCCCACCTCCTTCTGGTTTTCTGAGGTGGTGATTGATTCGTCTCACTAGGCTTGTGAACAACCCTAGCTTGGCGAACTAATTATCGTCTTAAGGACTTGAGTCTGCTTCGACCGTGGTGGACTATCCATGGCTGGTAAATCAAGGGTTCCGCAGAGTCCGAGTCATTGATAGGAAGGTCCTCCTTTGGGAGATCCTCTTGTAACGATGGAGTAGTGACTAGGAGATCACTTACTAGGATGTTGTAAAATTCCTGATATTTCTGTATTTTCTTTCTGAATACATCATGAAAACTGGTGCATTCCAACAGGTAATGGCCACTCATCTAGTGATACGGGCACCAACGGTCTTCAGTTCCCTTAGCAAGGAGACGGGGTTGCCTTGCTTGCTTGAGTGTGATTATGCCTTCATGAAGCATTATAATGAAGACGGCGGAGAGGATATCAGGCATTTCGTCTTCCTCTTGGATGGTTACTGCAAGGGAAGTCTTGATTGCTCTGAAGGCCTTCTTTAAGTCTTCAAGCTTTATCTGCCGCTTTTGAATCAGGGCCTGGATAATATCTTTCAGTGTGTAGAAGTCATCTATGAGATGATTGATCCTCCGATGATAGGCACAATAATTCGCCTGAGTGTCAAGGATAGCTTGCTCGGGGAACTTAGCTTCTGGAAGCTGGATCATATTATGTTCCAATAATAATCAAAATAGTGTAGGGACCCATTCATTCTCAAAGGGGTAGACCTTAATCCTATGCCTAGTGAAATAATCACCCCAATCAAGGTTGGCCGGTGGGGGTACCCGATTGTATGACTGTGGTTGCTTGCCTACTTGGGACATTATTTTTGTTGTTGTCACCCCTTTCGAGAGGTTCAAAGTTTGGGAGGGAGCCTTATTTAAATTAGTGACCGTGACAACTACACTGATTACTCCTTTCTGTTGGCTGCCCCGTGTGTTAGTTCGAGGGTTACCATTGCCCCGGTTGTTTGCTAAGCTTGCAGACGATTGTCGTGACCCGCTATGGTGACGTGATAGAATTTCTATGCAGACTGATTTAGAGATCGGCTCTGACATGGAGGTCGGATTAGAGGCCTCGACATGTAGGACAATCTTGTGTCTCATTTTTTGCAAGAAAGTTTGGACTGCTTCCTTCTCGAGCATAGGATAGGATAGCGAGAAGCCCAATTTCTCCATCTTGATATGAACTGGTCCACCGACTCATCAGGATCTTGAGCCAGGGTGAGAAGTTCAATAGTTTGAACCTCTCTCTTAACCTCATATAAGAATTGATAGAACAGTTTCTCCATTTCTTCCCACGTACGCACTGAGTTTGGAAGAAGTCGAGCATACCACTGGAAAGCTGGGCCATCAAGGGTTTCAACAAACCGACTGAGAAAAAGTCTCCCTTTAGCCACTGTTTCTCAACATGCTACTTGAAAGTGGGCAATATGTTGGTTCAGGGACGTGGATCCATTGAATAAAGGAAGCTTCCCTTTCTTAAAATCTGAGGGAAATGGGACCTGGTCAATATATGAGGGGTACAACCTTTGATAAAGCGTCACACCCTGTATCCCCAAGATTTGTCTGTTCTTTAGGCTATGGGTCACCATAGCATCAATGTCTTCTTGAGAGACTGGGTGAGGGATAAAATTGTCTTGTGAGGCAAAAGGAGGGGATTACCTTGGAGGTGCACCATCAGAATGATGGGAATTGACCTCATGGTTGTGACATCGATACGATCGATCTTTTCCATCATTGTGTGCACGATATCCTCAAACTTTTTCATGCACTCTTCCTGTGCGTCACCAAGGTCACTTACAACCATTATGCTAACTGTTTCACTATGAAGGTCAACGTTAGTCGCAACTGAGGGCTTGCGAACTTGATGGGTCGCGCATGGTAGGTCTGTCAGTAGGGGGCCAGCATGCGTTGACTGAACTCGACTCTTGTATGCTGATCTTGTTTGGACTGGTTCTCGATGGTCATGAGACCGTGGCTGCTGAGTGGCTAGGTCATCTTCTATGACACTAACCACAGTGCAGGGCTCATGGAGCACTTCTTCAAGCTTCATTGTCTGAAGAGGGTAGAAGGGATTTCGGCGAAGAGGGTCCTCAAAGCGGGTTGCCCTGATCGCCTTAGTCATCTCTTTGGTCAGAATTCACAGACCTCTAACACGTTTAGCCTTGAGGTTTAGATGGACCTCACACTAAAACTACTATCTGGGTTGCGGCTGGTCAGCTCTGATTGCACAAGAGAGAGCTGTCTCCATCAGGTGCGTAGGATGAGGGCCACGTATTGGAGTCATCTTAGGCCGGGGAGGATGAACGACTCGATCTTCCATCAGGTCATTGCCCCGAGCTCTCTTGTGGGCTCCAGAGACACGACCAAAGTGACGAGGCTGGTTTAGGATGGTACTCTTGGGGAAAACCTTTGACTGCTAAGGCTGAAGGTGCTTGCTCGAAAGAGGAGTAGGCAGGAGCAGGGTTGACTCATGAGGAGGCGTAAGTAGAGGGCAAGGGGGCGTATGTGATGGCAACGCGTGTGAGCCCCTTGAAGAAGAATCATTAGTGATCTGGGGGTCAGCCCGGGCTCAAGCTAGTGGTCTGGCCTTTGGAGGCCGAGAACTATAAGCAGGTGTTTGTAAGGGAACAGGTGGAGGCCTGCCCCTTACAAGGTGCCCTTGTGTGTGCTGAGTAGGAAGATGAGGAGGTCGTCTCCTGTGTACTAAGGTTGGCGTAATGACAACATTGCCCCGAGCAGTGAGATGCATGTGATCAATGTGCGCAGGACCTGGCCTTAGAAGGTCGAATCTTGGGTGCTGACTTGAGTTAGCACAAGGATTTCCATGAGGTGTGGCTTGAGTGGGTGACCCATGAGCCTTGTGGTATGAGGGGTGGAGATCGAAGGGCTTTTGCCTCGATGTGTTGAGCCTCAAGGGATAGAGACTGGAGGTGCAGGAATGTGGGGGGTAGCCTTGTGGTGACCCACAGAAGCAATGACAACTTGCTCACTTTTTGCAGAAAGGGACTGGGTAGCCTTCTGGTGTACCTCAAGAATATTACCGTCAAGTGACTTGTTGGTGGCTAAGTGCACGTTGAGTGTGGCAACAGAAGTTCTGATAATGCAGGGTGCCTTGGTGGAGTTTCCACCAGAACGAGGAGATGGGGAGTAAGGGACATTTAAGTCCCACCTCACACCGGTCTAGGTTAAGACCTGAGAGCTAAACAAGAGGCCTTTGCTCAAGAGGATGGTTGGGAATGAAGTTAGAGGAACTTGTTCCCTAGGGACACTCTCGAATGCAGGGATAAGAAAATCCTCGATTCAGATGTCAGATGAATGGGTTACAGAACCTGCAAGCCATGAAATGTGAAGAGATAAAGAAAGCAGATAATAAAAGAAGCAACTAAGGGGTAGTGTGTCCCTAGTGGAGTCGCTAAGCTAGTTAGGTGCCTCTATCTCGCCCTCCAGATCTTTGAGGATCGGTCAGCACACATCTCGGGTTTCAGGGGAGACCTCAAACTTTTGAGATCACTCTCTCAGGAACCTCGTTTGAGAACCAGGGTGGGTATTACCAACAGGTGAGAGAGGAATTTAAGGTGGGTTCGGGATTTACTCGGGTTGGCTCGTGTGGGCGCCCTCTTAGATCATGAAGAGAGCCCCCTAGAAAAAAATGGATTAGAATTTCCTCCCATGGCTTGTATTCTCTTGTTTTCTGTAATCACACACATTTGGCAAATATTATAAGACAGGTGGGCCAACAGACCTCACCCTTTTCCTCTTTAGTGAATGTACATAAGCACACACATTTAAAAGAAGAACAGAAGAATAAAAGAAGAAGGATGGGGGAAAGAAGAATTTGATCAGGTGAGGAGATCAGCACTTCGACTAAGCTAGTGAATAGGTGGCCTGACGTGCTAGTAAAACAGGCTCGATAACTCAGATCGGCTCACAAGATTACTACTAGACGTCAACACTGATATTGACTAGTATAATGGTTAGTCTGTCGTGGAAATAAAGTGGGCACAATAATTTTGGCACAACAACATTACAGCTAGTCGACATGACTATGCTAAGAGGCTAATCTCAACCCTTCTTAATCAAACGAAAGGATAACATAAATTTAAATCATAAAAAGAGAGTAAGAAGTAAGCGAATAAGAAAGAGAAGAGAATAGAAAGAGAGGAAGTGAAAGAAAGAAGAAGAAGAGTGTGAGAGAGGAGAGAATGAATGAGAAGAATTTGAGAGACACAATCAGTGTCAGGCATCACCGGTTGGGTTTGAAGAGGAGGAGAAGGAAAGGGACAGTCGGTGCTAGACATTACTAGTTGGGTTAGAAGAAGAAGAGAGAGACATACACAGTCGGTGCTAGGCTTCATCAACTGTTTTAAAGAAAAGACTAGAGAGAAGACACAGTCGGCATTGGGCATCACCAGTTGGATTGAAAGACGAGAGAGATGGACACAGTCGGTGCTAGAAGTTCAGGTTCATGCAATATGGACCGAGGTTGAGCAGATTAGAGTCATGTAGTATGAATCGAGGCTAAGTAGTTTATGGTCATGCAGTATGGGCAGAGGCTGGCATGATGAATCGAGATTGAGCAGCTTAAGCTCATCCAGTATCGATGGAGGCTGAGCAGTTTAGGGTCATGCACTACGGACGGAGGCTGAGCAGTTTAGGGTCATGCAATATGGACTGAGGCAGGGAAGTTTAGGGTCACGTAGTATGGACCGAGGCTGAGAAGGTTAGGGTAATGCAGTATGGATGGAGGCTAAGTAGTTTAGGGTATTGCAATATGGACCGAGGATGAGCAATTCAGGGTCATGCAGTATGTATAGAGGTGAAGCAGTTTAGCGTCATGTAGTATGGACTGAAGCAGAGGAGTTTAGGGTCCGACAGTATGGACCGAGGCCGAGCAATTTAGTGTCATGGAGTATGGACCGAGCCTAAGCAGTTTAAGGTCATGCAGTATGGACCGAGGATGAGCAGTATAGGGTCAATCAGTGTGGAACGAGGCTAAATAGTTTAGGGTAATGCAGAATAGATCGAGGCTGAGCAGTTTAGGGTCATCTAGTATGGACTGAGGCTGACTTGTATAGGACAGTATGGGCATAAGTTGAGCAGTTTAGGCTCATGCAATATGGTCTTAGGCTGAGCAGTTTAGAGTCATGCAGTAGGGATGGAGGTTGCACAGTTTAGGGTCATGAAATAAGGACCGAGGCTAAGCAGTTGAGGGTCATGCAGTATGGACTGGGGCTTAATACATTAGGATCATGCAGTATGGACTGAGGCTGAGCAATTTTGGGTCATGCAATATAGTCCGAGGCTGAGCAGTTGAGGGTCATGCAGTTTGGACCGAGGCTAAGGAGTTTAAGGTCATGCAATATAGACCGAGGCCAAGTAGTTTAGGGTCCTACAGTCTGGACTGAGGCTGAGCAATTTAGGGTCATGTAGTACGGAGCAAGGCTGAGTAGTTTGGGGTCATGTAGTCTAGACCAAGGCTATACGGTATAGGGTCATGCAGTGTGGACCGAGGCAAAGTAGTTTAGGGTCATGCAGTATGTATCGACGCTGAGCAGTTTATGATTGTCCAGTATAAATCGATGTTGAGCAGTTTAGTGTCATGTAGCATGGACCAAGGCTAAGCAGTTTAGGGTCATGCAGTAAGGTCGAAGGCTGAGCAGTTTAGGGTCAGGCAATAAGGGACAAGGCTGAGCGGTTTGGGGTCCAACAATAATGACCAGGGCAAAGGACATTAGGGTCATGCAGTATGGACTGAGGCTAAATAGTTTAGTAGCATTCAATATGGACCTAGGCTGAGTAGTTCAAGGTCATGCAATATGGATCGAGGCTAAGCAGTTTAACGTCATGCATTATGGACCTAGGCAGAGTAGTTTAGGGTCATGTAGTATGGACCGAGGCTAAGCGGTTTAACGTCATGCAGTATGGATCGAGGCTGAGCAGTTCAGGGTCCTACAGTCTTGATCGAGGTTGGGTAATTTAGGGTCACGCAGTATGAAGCAAGGTTGAGCAGTTTGGGGTCATGCAGTATGGATCGAGGCTGAGCAGTTTAGGGTCATGTAGAGTGGACCGAGGCTGAGTAGTATAAGCATGTAGTATGGATCGAGGTTGAGCAATTTAGGGTCATGTAGTATAGACAGAGCCTGACCAATTTAGGGTCATCAAGTATGGACCGAGGCTGGGTAGTTTTTTGTCATGCAATATGGACCGATGCTGAGCAGTTTAGGGTCCTACAGTATGGACCTAGAGAGAGCAATTTAGGTTCATGCATAAAGGAGTGAGGCTGAGTAGTATAGGGTCTTACAGTATGGACCAAGGCTGAGCAGTTTAGGGTCATCCAGTATGGACCGAGGCTGAGCAATTTAGGGTCATGTAGTATGGACCGAGGCTGATCATTTTGGGGTCATTCAGTATGGACCGAGGTTGAGCTGTTTAAGGTCAGGCAATAACGACCGAGGCTTGGCAGTTTAGGTTCATGCAGAATGGACCAAGGCTGAGGACATTAGGGTCATGCAGCATGGACTGAGGTTGAGCGTTTAGTGTCATGCAATATGGACCTAGCTCGACTAGTTAAGGATCATGCAATATGGACTGAGGCTAAGGAGTTTAAGGTTATGCAGTATGGATCGAGGCTGAGTAGTTTATGGGTCCTGCAGTATGGACCGAGTCTAAGAAAAGTTAGGTTCATGTGGTATGGGCCATGGCTGAGCCATTTAGAGTAATGTAGTATGGATCGAGGTAGAGCAGTATAGGGTCATGCAGTGCGAAAGGAGGCTGACCAGTATATAGTCACGCAGTATGGACCTAGGCTGAGCAGTTTATAGTTATGCAGTAAGGACCGAGGCTGAGCAATTTATGGGCATGTAGTATGGAGCAAGGCTGAGTAGTTTAGAGTCATGCAGTATGGATCGAGGCAAAGCAGTTTAGGGTCATGCAGTGTGGACCGACGCTGAGTAGTTTAGGGTCGTGCAGTATGGACCAAGGCTATACAGTATAGGGTCATGCAGTGTGGATTGAGGCTAAGTAGTTTAGGGTCATGCAGTATGTATCGAGGCTGAGCAGTTTAGGGTTGTCCAGTATAAATCGAGGCTGACCAGTTTAGTGTCATGCAACATGGACCAAGGCTCACATGTTTAGGGTCATGCTGTATGGATGGAGGCAGAGCAGTTTAGGCTTAGGCAATAAGGGACAAGGCTGAGCAGTTTAGGGTCATGCAGTATTGACCAAGGCAGAGGACATTAGGGTCATGCAGGATGGACCAAGGCTGAGCAGTATAGGGTCATGCAATATGGTCCGATGCTGAGCGATTTTGGGTCATGCAGTATGGACAGAGGCTGAGCAGTTTAGGGTCCTACAGTATGACCAAGGTCGAGGAGTTTAGGACCATGCAATGTATACCAAGGAGGTGTAGTTTAGGGTCATGCCGTATGGGCCGCGGCTGAGCAGCATAGGGTCATGCATTTAGAACCGAGGTTGAGCTGGTTCAGGTCATGCAATATAGAAGGAGGTAGAGCAGTTTAGTGTCATACGGTATGGACCGAGGAGGAGTAGTTTAGGGTGAGGAAATAAGGAGGTCATGCAATATCAATAGAGCTTGAGCAGTTTAGGGTCGTATGGGTCGAGGCTTAACAGTTTAGAGTCATGAAGTATGGACCGATGCAGAGACGTTTAGGGTTCTGCAGTATGGACTGAGGCTGAGCAGTATAGGGTCATGCAGTATGGACCGAGGCTGAGACGTTTAGGGTCATGCAGTGTGGACTAAGGCTCAGCAATTTATGGTCTTAGAGTATGGATTGAGGTAGAGCGGTTTAGGGTCATGCAATATGGAACGATGCTAAGCAGTTTAGGGTCATGCATATGGAACGAGGCTGAGCAGTATTGGGTCTACGGTGTAGATCGAGGCTAAGTAGTTAAGGGTCATGTGGAATGGACTGCGGCTGAGCAGTTTAGGGTCATGCAGTACGGACCGTGGCGGAGTAGTATAGGGTCTTGCAGTATGGACCGAGGTTGAGCAGTTTTGGGTCATGCAATATGGACCGAGGCTGAGCTGTTTAGGGTCACGCAGTTTGGACGGAGGCTGAGCGCTTTAAGGTCATGCAATATGGACCGAGGCTGAGCAGTTTAGAGTCATGCAGCATAGACGGAGACTGAGGAAGCTAGGGTTGTGCTGTATGGATCGAGGCTGAACAATTTAGAGTCATAAAATATGGACCGAGGACGATTAGTTTAGGGTCATGCAATATGGATCGGGGCCATGTAGTTTAAGGTCATGTAGTATGGACCGAGGAGGAGCCATTTAGGGTCCTGTAGTTTGGATCGAGGCTGAGCAATTTACGGTCATGTAGTTTAGCGCAAGGCTGAGCTGTTTAGGGTCATGTAGAATGGATGGAGGCTGAGCAGTTTAGGGCCTTGCAGTGATGGCCGAGGCTGAGTAGTATAGGGTAATGCACTATGAACAGAGGCTGAGCAATTTTGGGTCATGTAGTATGGACAGAGCCTGAGCAATTTTGGGTCATGCATTGTGGACCGAGGCTGAGCAGTTTTGGGTCATGTAGTATGGACTGAGGCTGAGCAGTTTAGGGTCATGTAGTATGGGTCGAGGCTGGGCGGTTTTGGGTCATGCTGTATGGACTAAGGCTGAGCAGTAAAGGGTCATGAAGTATGGTCCGAGGTTGAGGAGTATAGGGTCATGCAGTATGGTCCGATGCTGAGCTGTTTAGGGTTATGCAGTATCGACCGAGGCTGAGCAGTTTAGGGTCCTGCAGTTTGGGCCAAGGCGGAGTAGTTTAGGGTCATGCAACATGTACCAAGATGGTGTAGTTTAGGGTTATGCCGCATGGGTCGCGGCTGAGCTGTATAGAATCATGCATTTATGACCGAGGCTGAGCAGTTTATGATCATGTAGTATGGAAGGAGGTGGCACAGTTTAGGGTCCAACAGTAGGGATCGAGGCAGAGAAGTTAAGGGTCAAGAAATGAGGATGGAGGCTAAGCAATTTGGGGTCATGCAGTATGGGCAGAGCCTGTGCAATATGGAAGAGCCTGTGCAGTTTAGGTTCAAACAGTATGGACCGAGGTAGAGCAGTTTAGGGTCATGCAAAATGGAACGATGCTAAGCAATTTATGGTCATGCAGTATGGGCCGAAGTGGAGCAGTATATGAGGACCGAGGCTAAGTAGTTAAAGGTCATGTTGTACAGATTGAGGCTGAAGAGTTTAGGGTCATGTTGTATAGATCGAGGCTGACCAGTTTAGGGTCTTAAAGTATGAGCCGAGGCTGAGCAGTTTAGGGTCAGGCAACATGGACGGAGGCTGAGCAGTTTAGGATTTTGTAGTATGGACAGAGGCTGAGCAATTTAGGGTATTGGAATATGGACCAAGGCTCAGCAGTTTAGGGTCATGCAGTATGGATCGAGGTTTAGGAAGTTAGGGTCATGCTGTATAGACTGAGGCTGAGCAATTTAGGGTCATGCAATATGGATCGAGGCCGAGCAGTTTAGGGTCGTACTGTATGGATCGAGGCTAAGTAGTTTAAGGTCATGCAGTATGGATCGAGGTAAAGCAGTATAGGGTACTGCAGTCTTGACGGAGGCTGAACAATTTAGGGTCAAGTAGTATGGAGCAAGGTTGAGCTAATTAGGGTCATGCAGTTTGAGGTCTTGTAGTGTTGGCCGAGGCTGAGCAGTATAGGGTCATGCAGTATGGATCGAGGCTGAGCCGTCAAGGGTCATGTAGTATGGACAAAGCCTGAATAGTTTATGGTCATGCATTATGGACCGAGGCTAAGCAGTTTAGGGCCATGTAAAATGGGCTGAGGCTGAGCAGTTTAGGGTCATGTATTATGGACTGAGGCTGAGTAATTTTTTACCATGCAGTAAGGACCAAGGCTGAGGAGTTTAGGGACATAAAGTCTGGATCGAGGCTGAGCAGTATAGGTTCATGCAGTATGGACCGATGCTGAGCAATTTAGGGTCATGCAGATGGACCGAGGCTGCGCATTTTAGGGTCCTACAGTTTGGACCAAGGCAGAGCAATTTTGGGTCATGCAATATGGGCCAAAGCTGTGCAGTATAAGGTCATGCAGTATGAACTGAGGCTAAGCAGTATAAGGTCATGCAGTAAGGATCGAGGCTGAGCAATTAAATGTTATGCAGTATGAAAGGAGGCAGAACTATTTAGGGTCCCACATTATGGACCACGGTAGAGAAGTTTAGGGTCATGCAATATGGACCGAGGCTAAGCAGTTGAGCGTCATGCAGTATGGACAGAACCTGAGCAGTTTAGGGTCATGCAGTATGGACCGAGGCTGAACAGTTTAGGGTCATGCAGTATTGACTGAGGCTCAGCAATTAAGGGTCAAGGAGTATGGATAGAGGCAGAGCAGTTTAGGGTCAAAAGACTACCGGTTTAAGGCCATGCAGTAGGAACAGAGCCTAAGTAGTATCAGATCATGTAGTATGAACCGAGGCTGAGCAGTTTAGGGTCATGGAGTATGGACTGAGGTTGAGCAGTTTAAGAACGTACACTATGGACTAAGGCTGAGCAGTTTTGGGTAATGCAGTATGGAACGAGGCTAAGCAATTTAGGGTCATGCAGTATGGACTGAGGTTGAGTAGTTTAGGGTCATCCAGTATGGACCGATGCTGAGCAGTTTAGGGTCATGCAGCATGGATCGAGGCTGAGCAGTTTAGGGTCATTCATTATGGATCGAGGCTGAACAGTTTAGGGTCACGTAGTATGAACCAAGGCAGAGCAATTTGGGTTCACGTAATGTGGACCAAGGCTGTAAAGTTTACGGTCATGCAGTATGGATCGAGGCTGAGCATTATAGGGTCTTGCAGTATGGACAGAGCTTGAGTAGTTTAGGGTCATGCAGTATGGACCGAGGCTAAGCTATTTAGGGTCATGCAGTATGGACAAAGACTGAGCACTTTAGGGCCATGAAGTATGGACAGAGCGAGAGCCATTTCGGGTCATGCAGTATGGACCAGGTTGTTCAGTTAAGGTCATGGAGTATGGACAGAGGATGAGTAGTTTAAGGTCATGCAGTACGGGTCGAGGTTGAGCCCTTTTGGGTAATGCAGTATGGACAAAAGCTAAGCAGTTTTGGGTCATGCAGTATGGACCGGCTGAGCAGTTTAGACCGGCTAAGCTGTTTAGGGTCATGCAGTATGGACTGATGTTGAGCAATTTAAGGTCATGCAGTTTGGACCGAGGCTGAGCAGTTTAGGGCCATGCAGTTTGGACCGAGGCAGAGAAGTTTATGGTCCCACAGTGTGGATGGAGGCTGAGCAGTTTAGGGTCATGTAATGTGGACCAAGGCGGTGCAGTTTAGGGTCATGCAGTGTGGACCAAGGCTGAGCAGTATAGGGTCATGTAGTAAGGACCTAAGCTGAGCAGTTTATGGTCTGGGAGAATGGAAGGAGGCTGAGAATTTTAGGGTCCTACAGTATGGATCGAGGTAAAACAGTTTAAGGTCATGCTATATGCACTTAGGCTGAGAAGCTTAGGTTCTTGCCGTATGGACAGAGCCTGAGGAGTTTAGGTTCATGCAGTATGGACCGAGGCTGAGAAGTATAGGGTCATGCAATATGGCCCGAGGCTAAGTTGTTTAGGGTCCTGGAGTATGGGCAGAGGCATGCAGTATGGACCAAGGCTGAGTACTTTAGGGTCACTCAGTATGGGCCGAGGCTGAGCAATTTAGGGTCATGCAGTATAAACCGAGGCTGAGCATTTTAGAGTCATGCAGTATGGATCAATGCAGAGCAATTTAGGATACTGTAGTATGGATCGAGGTAGAGAAGTTAGGGTCAAGCAAAATTGACCAAGGCTGAGCAGTTTAGGGTCATGCAGTATGGACTGAGACGGAGCAATTTAGGTTCATGAAGTATGGATTGAGGCTGAATAGTTTAGGGTCCTACAGTATGGACTGGACAGAGCAATTAAAGGTCTTGAAATGTGGACCAAGGTTAAGTAGTATAGGGTCAAGCAGCATGGGCTAAGGCTGGGCAGTTTAGGGTCATCTAGTATGGACTAAGGTTGTGCAGCTTAGGGTCTTGCATATGGGCCAGGCGTGCTGTTTAGGGACATCTAGTATTGATGGAGGCTGAGCTATTTAAGGTCAAGAAATATTGAATGAGGCTGAGCAGTTTTGGGTCATGCAGTGTGGACCGAGGCTGAGGACATTAGGTTCATGCAGTATGGACAGAGGCAGAGCTGTTTTGTATCATGCAATACGGACCAAAGCCGAGATGTTTAGGTCATGCAGAATGGACCGAGGCTGCAAAGTATAGGGTCTTGCAGTGTGGACCGAGACTAAGTAGTTTAGGGTCATGCAATATGGACCGAGGCTGAGCAGTTTAGGGTCTTGCAATATGGGCTGAGGCCGAGCAATTTAGTGTCATGGTGTATGGACCGACGCTAACCAGTTTAGAGTCATGTTTTGTGGACCGTTGCAGAAGAGTTTAGGGTCTTGTAATATAGATCAAGGAAGAGAAGTTTAGGGTCATCAAGGCTGATCCGTTTAGGGTCATGCAGTATAGACGGAGGTTGAGCAGTAGAGGGTTATGCAGTATGGAATGGGGCTAAGCAATTTAGGGTCTTGAAGTATGGACTAAGGCTTAGTAGTTTAGGGTGCTACAGTATGGACCGGGCATCGCATTTTAGGGTCATGCAATATGGATCGAGGCTGAGCAGTTTAGAGTCATGAAGTATGGATTGAGGCTGAGCTGTGTAGGCTCATGCAGTGTCGACAGAGGCTAAGTAGTTTAGGGTCATGCAGTACCCTCTGAGGTTGAAGAGTTTAGGGTCATGCAGTATGGACTGAAGCTGTGCAGTTTAGGGTCTTACAGTACGGACCGAGGTTGTGCAGTTTAGGGTCATGCAGTGTGGACTGAGGGTCATGTAGTATGGATCAAGGCTGAGATTTTTAGGGTCATGCAGTATTGATGGAGGCTGAGCAATTTAGGATCATGCAATATGGACCGAGGCTGCACAGTTTTGGGTCATGCAGTATGGACTAAGGCTGAGCCGTATAGGCACATGCAGTGTGGATCGAGCATAAGTGTTTAGGGTCATGCAGTATGGACTGAGGCTGAGGAGTATAGAGTCATGCAGTATGAACCGAGGCTAAGCAGTTAAGGGTCATACAGTACGGGCCGAGGTTGAAAAGTTTAGGGTCATGCAGAATGGATCGGGGCATAGCAATTTAGGGTCATGAAGTACGGACAGAGGCTGAGCATTTTAGAGTCAAGAAGTATGAAGTGATGCGGAGCGTTTTGGGGTCGTGCTGTATGGACCGAGGTAGAGGACGTTAGGGTCTTGCTGTATTAAACGAGGCCGAATAGTTTAGGGTCATGCAATATGAACCGAGGCTAAGGAGTTTAAGGTCATGTTGTAAGGACTGAGGCTGAGCAATTTAGGCTGAGCATTAAGTATGGATCGAGACTGAGCAATTTAGGGTCATCTAGTATAGAGCAAGGCTAAGCAGTTTGGGGGAATGTAGTATGGATCGAGGCTGAGCAATTTAGGGTCTTACAGTATGCATCGAGGCTGAGTAGTTTAGGGTCATCCAGTATGGACCGATGCTGAGTAGTTTAGGGTCATGTAGTATAGACCGAGGCTGAGCAGTATAGTTTCATGCAGTAAGGACCGAGGCTGAGAAGTTTAGGGTCATGCAGTATGGAACGAGGTTGAGCAGTTTAGGGTCCTGCAGTATGGTTCGAGGCTGAGCGGTTTAGGTTCATGAAATATGGACCAAAGATGTACAGTTACGGGTCATGCTGTATGGACCGAGGCTGAACAGTATAGAGCCATGCAGTAAAGACCGATGGAGAGCAGTAGGGTCCTGCAATATGGACTAAGGCTGAGTTGTTTAGGTTCAAGCAGTATGGACAGAGCTTGAGAAGTTTAGAGTCATGCAGTTTTGACCGAGGCTGAGCAGTATGGGGACATGCAGTATGGACCGAGCATAAGCTGTTTCCGGTCATGGAGTATGGGCCAAGGCCGAGCAGTTTAGGGTCATGTAGTACGGATAGAGACTGAGTTGTTTATCGCCATGCAATATGGACAGAGCCTCAGCAATTTCTGGCCATGGAGTATTTACCGAGGCTGAGCAGTTTAGGGTCATTAAGTATGGACCGAGGTTGAGCAGTTTAGACTGATGCAGTATGGACCGATGCTGAGCTGTTTAGGGTCATGTAGTTTGGATCGAGGCTGAGCATTTTAGGGTCCTAAAATATGGACTGAGGTAGAGCAGTTTAGCGTCATGCAATATGGACCAAGGATGTGCAGTTTAGGGTCATGCAGTACGGACCGAGGCTGAGAAGTATAGGATGATACAGTAAGAACCGAGGTTTAGCAGTTTATGGTTCTATAAAATGGACCAAGGCAGAGCAGTTTTGGATCATGCAACCGAGGCTGAGTAGCTTAGGGTCATGCAGTATGGACAAAGCCTGAGCAGTTTAAAGTCATGAAGTATGGACTGAGTCTGAACAATTTGGGCTCTTGCAGTATGGACGGAGGCTAAGCAGTTTTGGGTCATGGAGTATGGACCGAGGCTGAGCAGTTTAGAGAAATGGAGTATCAACCGAGACTGAGAAGTTTCGGGTCATGCAATGTGGACCTAGGCTGAGCAATTTAGGGTTATGCAGTATTGACCGAGGTTGAGAAGTTTATTGTCATGCAGTACGGACCAATGCTGTGCAGTTTAGGGTCATGCAGTATGGATCGAAGTTGAATAGTTTAGGGTCATGCAATATGGACCGAGGTTGTGCTGTTTAGGGTATTGCAGTATGGACAAAGGCAGAGCAGTTCGGGGTCAAGCAATATGGAGCAAGGATGAGCAGTATAGGGTCAGGTGGTATGGATCGTGGTCGAGCTATGCAATGTCAACTGCGGCTGAGCAGTATAGGGTCATGTAGTATGGATGGAGGCTGAGCAATTTAGGGTCAAGCAGTATGGACAGAGCCAGACCAGTTTAGGGTCATGCATTATGGACCGAGGCTGAGCAATTTAGGGTCCGGCAGTATTGTCCGACGATGAATAGTTTCTTCTCATGCAATGTGGAAGAATGTTGTGCAGTTTAGGGTCATGTAGTTTGGACCGAGGCTAAACAGTTTAGGGTCATGCAGTAGCGACCAATGCAGAGCAATTTAGGGTCCTTCAGTATGGACCGAGGCAGAGCAGTTTAAGGTCAGGCATTCTCGATCGAGGCTGAGCTATTTACGATCCTGCAGTATGGATCAAGGCTGAGGAGTATAGGGTCAGGCAGAATGGACCTAGGCTGTTCTGTTTAGGGTCATGCATTGTCACCGAGGCTGAGCAGTTTAGGGTCAAGCAGTATGGACAGAGCCTGACTAGTTTAGGGTCATGCATTATAGATCGAGGCTGAGCAGTTTCAGGTCATGTAGTATGGCTTGAGGCTGAGCAACTTAGGGTCATGCAGTATGGGCTGAGGCTGAGCAGTTTAAGGTCATTAAGTGTGGACCGAGGCTAAGCAGCTTAGGGTCGTGCAGTTTAGACTGAGGCGAAAACGTTTAGTGTCATGCAATATGAACCGATGCAGAGCAATTTAGGGTCCTGCATTATGAACTAAGGAAGAGCAGTATTGGGTCAAGCAATATGGACCAAGGATGAGTAGTTTAGGGTCTTGCAGTATTGACTGTATGGACCGAGGCTGAGCAGTTTTGGTTCATAAAGAATGAACCGAGGCTAAGCTGTATAAGGTGTAGTGTGGACCGAGTCTAAGTAGTTTAGGGTCAAGAAGTATGGAACGAGGAAGAGCACTTTACGATCAAGCAATATGGACCAAGGATATGCAGTTTAGGGTCATGCAGTGTGGAGTATACGGTCATGTCGTAAGCACCAAGGCTGAGCAGTTTAGGGTCACGCAGTATGGACAGAGACTGAGCAATATAGAGCCATGCACATAAGGACAGAGCCTGAGCAGTTTCGGGTCATGCAAAATGAACTTTGGTGGAGCAGTTTAAAATAATGGAGTGTGGATCTAGGCTGAGCAGTTTAAGGTCATGCAGTATGGACTGAGACTAAGCAGTTTTGGGTCGTGCAGTATGAACCCAGGCTGAGCAGTTTAGGGTCATGCAATATGGACAGAGGCTGAGCAGTTTATATTCATGCAGTATGGACCGATGCTAAGCAGTTTATGATAATGCAGTACGGGCTGAGGCTGAGCGGTTTAGGGTCATGCAGTATGGACCAAGGCGGAGCAGTTTAGGGTCCTGTAGTATGGACCGAGGCTACGAAATTTAGGGTCATGCAATATGGACCAAGGCTGTGCAAATTTAGTGTCATGCTTTATGGACCGAGGCTGAGCGGTACAGGGTCATGCAGGTAAGGACCGAGGCTCAGCAGCTTAAGGTTAGGCGTATGGAAGGAGGCTGAGCAGTTATGGGTCCCATAGTGTTGACCGAGGTAGAGCAGTTTAGGGTCATGCAATACGGACCGAGGTTGAGCAGTTTAGGGTCATGCAATATGGACAGAGCCTGAGCTGTTTAGGGTCATGCAGTATGGACCGAGGCTTAGTAGTTTAAGGTCATGCAGTGTGGACCGAGGCTAAGTAGATTAGGGTCTTGGAGTACGGATCGAGGCAGAGAAGTTTAGGGTGATGCAGTATGGACCGAGGCTGAGCAGCTTAGGGTCATGCAGTATGGAACGAGGCAGAGCAATTTAAAGTCAAGAAATATGGACTGAGGAAGAGCAGTTTAATGTCATGAAGTATGGATAGATGCGGAGCAGTTTACATGCAATATGGACTATGGCTGAGCAGTTTAGGGTCATGCAGTATTGATCGAGGCAGAGCAATTTAGGGTCTTAGAGTATGGATCGAGGTAGAGCAGTTTAGGGTCATGCAATATGGACCAAGGCTGAGCTGTTAGGGTCATGCAGCATGGACCGAGGCTCAGCAGTATAGGGTCATGCAGTGTGGACCGCGGCTAAGTAGTATGGGGTCATGCAGTATGGACCGAGGTTCAAGAGTTTAGGGTCATGTAGTATGGATCGAGGCTGAGCAGTTTTGGGTCATACAGTATGGACGGAGGCTAAGCAGTTTAGGGTCATGCAATATGGATAGAGGCTGAGCAGTTTCGAGTTATGCAGTATGGGCGGACGATGAGCAGTTTAGGTTCATGCAATATGGACCGAAGCTGAGTAGTTTAGGGTCATGCTGTTTGGACCGAGGCTGATATCCTTAGAGTCATGCATTATGGGCCGAGGCTGAGCAATTGAGGGTCAAGCAATATGGATTGAGGCCGAGCAGTTAGGGTCATGCAGTATGGACCGAGGCTAAGCATTTTAAGGTCACGTAGTATGGACAGAGCTTGAGAAGTTTAGAGTCATGCACTTTGGACCAAGGCGGCACAGTTTAGGGTCATGCTATATGGACCGAGGCTAAGCAGTTTAGGGTCATGGAGTATGGACCGTGGTAGAGAAGTTTAGGGTCATGAAGTATGGACAGAGACTGAGCAGTTTAAAGCCATGCAATAAGGACCGAGACTAAGCAGTTTAAGGTCATTCAATAACGATTGAGGCTGAGCAGTTAAACGTAATGCATTATGGAGTAAGCGCGACGACGTTAAGGTCGTGCTGTATGGACCGAGGCTGAACGATTTGGGGTTGACCGAGGCAGATCAATTTAGGGTCTTGCAGTATGGCCGAGGCTAAACAGTTTAAGGTAATATAGTATGGATCGAGACTGAGCAGTTTAGGGTCCTGCAATATGAACCGAGGCTGGAGAATTTAGGGTCATGTAGTATGGAGTAAGGCTGTGCCGTTTGGGGTCATACAGTATGGATTGAGGCTGACAATTTAAGGTCATGCAGTGTGGACCGAGGATGATAAGTTTACGGTCATGAAGTATGGACCGAGGCTGAGCAGTTTAGGGTCATGTAGTATGGGTAGAGCTTGACTAGTTTATGGTCATGTAATATGGACCGAGCCTGAGCAGTTTTGGGTCATGTAGTATGATGCTGAGTAGTTTAGGGTCCTACAGTATAGACCCAGGCCAAGCAATTTAGGGACATGGAGTACGGACCAAGGTTGAGCAGTATGGACAGTGGCTGAGCAGTTTAGGGTAATGCAATATGGACCGATGCTAAGCAGTTTAGGGTCATGCAGTACGTACCGAGGCAGAGAAGTTTAGGGTCATGCAGTATGGACCGATTCCGAGTAGTTTAAGGTTCTGCAGTATGGACCGTGGCAGAGTAGGTTTGGGTCAAGCAATAACGACAAAGGCTGAGCAGTATAGGGTGATGCAGTTAGGACCGAGGCTGAGCAATTTAGGGTCATGTATTATGTACCGAGGCAAAGCAGTTTTGGGTCCAACAGTATGGACCGAGGCAGAAAAGTTTAAGGTCATGCAATATGGATCAAGACTAAGCAATTTAGGGTCATGCAGTATGGATCGAGGCTTAGGAGTATAGGGTCTTGAAGTGTGGACCGAGGTCTTGTATAGGCTCATGCTGACAGTCATGCTGTATGGAGCGAGGCTGAGCAGTTTAGGGTCATGCAATATGGACCAAGGCTTAATAGTTTAGAGTTATGCAGTATGGGAGGTGGATGAGCAGTTTAGGGTCATGCAATATGGACTGAGGCTGAGCAGCTTAAGGTCATGCAGTATGGACTGAGGCTGACAATGTTAGGGTCATGCTGTAAGGATCGAGGTTGAGCGATTTAGGGTCATGCAATATGGACTGAGGCCGATCAGATTAGGGTCATGAAGTATGGACCAAGGCTGTGTAGTTTAAGGTCATGCAGTATGGATCGAGGCTGAGTAGTTTAAGGTCCTGAAGTCTGGACCGAGGCTGGACAATTTAGAGTCATGTAGTATGAAGCAAGGCTAAGCAGTTTAAGGTCATGCCGTGTGGACCGAGGCTAACCAATTTAGAGTCATGCAGTATGGACCGAGGATGAGAAGTTTAGGGTCATGTACTATGAACAGAACCTGACCAGTTTGGGGTTATCCCGTACGAACCGAGGCTGAGTAGTTTTGGGTCCTGCAGTACGGATAGAGGTAGAGCAATTTAGCGTCATGCAATAAGGACCGACGCTGAGTAGTTTAGGGCCATGCAGTATGGACCGAGGCTGAGAGGTATAAAGCCTTGCAGTGTGGACCGAGGGTAAGTAGTTTAGAGTCGTGCAGTATGGACCGAGGCTGAGCAGTTTATTGTCATCCAGCAAGTACCGAGGCTGAGCAGTAGAGGGTCATGCAGTATGGACTGAGGCTGAACAGTTTAGGACAAAGGCTCAGAATTTGCATTAAGGACCGAGGTTGAGTAGTTTTGGGTCATGGATTATAGACCGAGGCTGAGGAGTTTTGGGGCATGTAGTATGGACCGAGGCTGAGCAGTTTAGAGTCATGCATTATCGACCGAGGTTGAGTAGTTTAAGGTGGTCATCTAGTATGGACCGATGCTGAGCAGTTTAGAGTCATGTAGTGTGGATCGAGGCTTAGTAGTATAGGGTCATGCAGTAAGGGCCGAGGCTGAGCTTTTTAAGGTCATGCAGTATGGAACGAGGTTGTGCAGTTTAGGGTTGTACAGTATGGACCGTCGCTGAGCAGTTTAGGGTCATGCAATATGGAATAAGGCTGTGTAGTTAAGAATCATACTGTATGGACCGAGGCTGAGCAGTACATGGCCATGATGTTAGAACCAAGGCTACGCAGTATAGGGTCGTGCTATATGGACCGAGGCTGAGTAGTTTAGGGTCATGTAGTATGGGCCGAGCTCGAGTGTATTAGGGTATACAATTTGAACCGAGGCTGAGTAGTTTAGGGACATGGAGTATGGACCAAGGATGAGTAGTTTAGGGTCAGGCAGTACGGAAAGAGACTGAGCAATTTAAGGCCAGGCAATATGGAAAAAGCCCTAGCAATTTCGGGTCATGCAATATGTTCTGAGATTGAGCAATTTAGGGTCATGCAGTATGGACCGAGGCTGAGGACGTTAGGGTCGTGCTGTATGGACCGAGGCTGAGCAACCTAGTGTCATGTAGTATGGACCGAGGCCGAGCAATTTAAGGTCATGCAGTATGGGAGTAGTTTAGGGTCATGCAATATGGACTAAGGCTGTATAGTTCAAGGTCATGGAATATGGACCGAGGCTGAGAAGCATAGGGTGACACAGTAAGGACCGAGCCTGAGGAATTTAGGGTCATGTTGTCCGAAAGAAGGCTGAGCAATTTAGGGTCTTATGCTATGGAACGAGGCAGAGCAGTTTAGGATCACGCAACCGAGGGTGAGTAGTTTAAGGTCATGCAGTATGGAAAGAGCTTGAGCAGTTTAGGGTTAGGCAGTATGGACTGAGGCTGAGTAGTTTAAGCTTATGCAGTTTGGACCCAGGCTAAGTAGTTTGGAGTATGGACCGAGCCTGAGCAGTTTAGGGTAAAGCAGTATGGATCGAATTGAGCAGTTTAGGGTCAAGCACTATGGACCGAGGCTGAATAATTTTGGGTCATGCAGTATTGACCAAGGATGAGCAAGTTAGTGTCATGCAACATGGACCGATGCAGAGCAATTTAGGGTCCTGCAGTATGGAACAAGGCTGAGAAATTTCGAGTCATGCAGTATTGACCAAGGATAAGCAATTTTGGGTCATGCAGTATGGATCGATGTAGAGTAATTTAGGGTCCTACAGTATGGACCGAGGCAGAGCAGTTTAGGGTCAAGCAATATGGACCAAGGCTGAGCAGTTTAGAATCATGTAGTATGGACCGAGGCTGAACAGTTTAGCGTCAGACAGCATGGTTTGAGGCTGAGCAGTTTAGGTTCATTCAGTATGGACCAAGGCTGAAAGGTTAACAGTCCTACAGTACGGACCGAGGCAGAGCACTTTAGGGTCACGCAATATGAATCGAGGCTGAGCAGTTTAAGGTCATGTAGTATGGACCGAGGTTGAGCAGTACAAGGTGCAGTGTGGATCGAGGCTAAGTAGTTTTGGTTCATGCTTTATGGACTGAGGTTGAGAAGTATAGTGTTTAGTAGTATGGAGCTAGGCGGAGAAGTTTAGGGGCATTCAGTATGAACCGAGGCTGAGCAGTTTAGGGGCACGCAGTATAGCCCGAGGCTGAGGAGTTTAGGGTCATGCAGTATAGACTATCGCTGAGTAGTTTAGGGTCCTATAGTATGGACAGAGGTAGTGCAGTTTAGGGTCACGCAATATGAATCTAGGCAGAGCAATATAAGGTCATGTAGTATGGACCGAGGCTGAGCAGTTTAGGGCATTTAGTAAGGACCGAGGCTGAGCGGTTTAGGGTCATGCAATATGGACTGAGGCTGAGCATTTTTAGGTTATGCAGTATGGATGGTGGCTCAGCAGTTTAGGGTCATGCAATATGGGGCGAGGTAGAGAAGTTTAAGGTCACGCAGTATGGATCGAGACTGAGAACGTTAGGGTCGTGCTGTATGGATCGAGGCTGAGCAACTTAGTTTCATGCAATAGGGACCGACGTCGAGCAATTTAGGGTTGTGCAGTATGGATCAAGGCTAAGCAGTTTAAGGACATGCAGTATGGACCGAGGCTGAGCAGCTTAGGGTCCTGCAGTCTTGACCGAGGCTGAGAAATTTAGGGTCATGTAGTAAGGAGCAAGGCTGAGTTATTAGGGTCACGAAGTATGGACCGAAGCTGAGCTGTTTAGGGTCATGCAGTGCGGACTGAGGCTGAGTAATAAAGCGTAATGCAGTATGGACTGAGGCTGAGTAGTTTAAGGTCAAGCAGTTTGGACAGAGCCGGACCAGTTTAGGGTCATGCATTATGGACCGAGGTGGAAGAGTTTAAGGTTATGTAGTATGGACTGAGGTTGAGCAGTTTAGGGTCATGAAGTATGGACCGAGGCTGAGTAGTTGGGTCA
>NW_006497436.1:447577-473163 GCF_000471905.2 Amborella trichopoda
AGTAGTTTGGGGTCATGCCGTGTTGACCTACGCTGAGCAACTTTGGATCATCCAGTATGGACCGAGGCTGAGCAATTTAGGGTCATGCCGTATGAACAAATCTCGACCAGTTTAGGGTCAAGCATTATGGACCGCGGCTAGGAAATTTTTGGTATTGTAATATGAATCGGGGCTGAACAGTATGGAGTATGGATCGGGGCTGAGCAGTTTCGGATCAAGTAGTATGGATCGAGGCTGAGCAGTTTGGGGACATGCCGTCTGGACCGAGGCTTAGGAGTTTAGGGTCATGTAGTATGGATTGATGTTGAGAAGTTTAGGGTCATGCAGTATGGACCGAGGCTTAGCAGTTTAGGGTCCTGAAGTATGTATCAAGGCAGAGCTATTTAGGGTAATGCAATATGGACGAAGTATGTGCAGTTTAGGATCATGTTGTATGGACCGAGGCTGAGCAGTAGAGGGTCATGCAGTAAGGATCGAGGCTGTGTAGTTTAGGGTCTTACAGTATTGAAGGAGGCTGAGCGGTTTAGGGTCCTGTAGTCTAGACCGAGGCAGAGCAGATTAGGATCATGCAATATGGACAGAGCCCGAGGAGTTTAGGGTCATGGAGTATGGACTGAGGCTAAGGAGTTTAGAGTCATGCAGTATGGATCGAGGCTAAGCAGTTTAAGGTCATGGAGTATGGAGGGAGGTTGGGTAGTTAAGGATAATGCTGTATGGACCGAGGCAGAATAGTTTTGGGTCATGAAGTATGATTTGTGGCTGAGCAATTTAGGGTCATGCAGTATGGACCAAGGATGACTAGTTTAGTGTCATGCACTGTGGACCGATGCCGAGCAGTCTAGGGTCTTACAATTTGAATCGACGCTGAGGAGTTTAGGGTAATGCAGTAAGGACCTATGTAGAACGGTTTATGGTCCTTCAGTATGGAAAGAGGCAGAGAAGTTTAGGGTCACGAAATATAGACCAAGGCTGAGCAATTTAGGGTCATGCACTATGGACTGAGGCATAGAAGTTTAGGGTCATGCAGTATGGACCAATGCTGAGAAGCTTAGGGTCACGCATTATGGACCCAGGCTCTACAGTTTAGGGTCCTACAATAAGGTCCGAGGCAGAGCAGTTTAGGGCCATGTAATATGGGCCAAGTCTGTGCAGTTTAGGGTCATGTTGAATGGACTGAGGCAGAGCAGTACAGAGTCATGTAGTAAGGACCGAGGCAGAGCAGTTTAGGGTCATGCAGTATCGACAGAGCCCGAGCAATTTAGGGTCAAGCAATATGGACCGAGGTTGAGGCGATTTGGGTAATGCAGTACGGATAGAGGCTAAGCAGTTTAGGGTCATGGAGTATGGAGCGAGGCTGAGCAGTTTACGGTAATGCAGTACGGATCAAGGCTGAACCGTTTAGGGTCATGCAGTATGGGCCGAGCTTAAGCAATTTAGGGTCATGTAGTATGGACTAAGGATGAGCAGTTTAGGGTCATGCAGTATGGATCGAGGTTGAGCAGTTTAGGGTCGTGCAATATGGACCGAGTCTGTGTACTTTAGGGTCATGTTGTATGGACTGTGGTTGAGCAGTATAGGGTCATGCAGTAAGGACCGAGGCTTAACAGTTTAGGGTTACGCAGTATGGACAAAACCCGAGCAAATTAGGTCATGCATTATGGACCGAGGCAGAGGAGTTTAGGGTCATGTCGTATGGATCGAGGCTAAGTAGTTTTGGGTCAGAGAGTATGGAGCGAGGCTTAGTCGTTTGAGCTAATGCAGTATGGACCAAGGCTGAACCATTTAGGGTCACGCACTATGGACACAGGCTAAGCAGTTAAGGTTCATGTAGTATCGACCCAAGATGAGCAGTTTAATGTCATGCAGTATGGATCGATGCCGAGCTGTTTAAGGTCATGCAGTATGGACCGAGGTTGAGCAGATTTGGGTCATGCAGCAAGGACCGATGCAGAGCAGTATAAGGTCCTTCAGTGTTGATAGAGGATGAGAAGTTTAGTGTCATGCAGTATGGACGGATGCCGAGCAGTTTAGGGTCATGAGGTATGGACCGAGGCTGAACAGTTTAGCGTCTGGCAGCATGGTTCGAGGCTGAGCAGTTTAGGGTCATCCAGTATGGACCAAGGCTGAAAAGTTAACAGTCCTACAGTATGGACCGAAGCAGAGCATTTTAGGGTCATGCAATATGAATCGAGGCTGAGCAGTAGGGTCATGTAGTATGGACCGAGGCTGAGCAGTATAAAGTGCAGTGTGGACCGAGGCTAAGTAGTTTTGGGTCATGCTGTACGGACTGATGTTGAGAATTTTAGGGTCTAGCAGTTTGGACCGAGGCTGAGCAGTTTAGGATCGTATAGTACGGACCGAGGCTGAGCTGAGCGGTTTAGGGTCATGCAATATGGACTGAGGCTGAGCAGTTTCAGGTTATGCAGTATGGATGGTGGCTGAGTAGTTTAGGGTCATGCAATATGGGCCGAGACAGAGAAGTTTAAGGTCACGCAGTATGGACCGAAACTGAGAACATTAGGGTCGTGCTGTATGTATCGAGGCTGAGCAACTTAGTGTCATGCAATAGGGACCTACGCCCAGCAATTTAGGGTTGTGCAGTATGGACCAAGGCTAAGCAGTTTAAGGACATGCAGTATGGACCGAGGTTGAGCAGCTTAAGGTCCTGCAGTCTTTACCGAGGCTGAGAAATTTAAGGTCATGTAGTATGGAGCAAGGCTGAGTTATTAGGTCATGCAGTATGGACCGAAGCTGAGCTGTTTAGGGTCATGCAGTATGGAATGAGGTTGAGCAATAAAGGGTAATGCAGTATGGATTGAGGATGAGCAGCTTTGAGTCAAGCAGTTTGGACAGAGTCTGACCAGTTTAGGGTCATGCATTATGAACAGAGGTGGAATAGTTTAAGGTCATGTAGTATGGACTGAGGCTGAACAGTTTAGGGTCATGCAGTATGGACCGAGCTGAGTAGTTTTGGGTCGTTCCGTGTGGACCTAGGCTAAGCAGTTTTGGATCATCCAGTATGGACCAAGGCTGAGCAATTTAGGGTCATGGCGTATGAACAAAGCTCGACCGGTTTAGGGTCATGCATTATGGACCGAGGCTAGGAAATTTTTTGTATTGTAGTATGGATCGGGGCTGAACAGTTTAGGGTCATGGAGTATGGACCGGGGCTGAGGAGTTTCTGATCAAGTAGTACGGATCGAGCATGAGCAGTTTAGGGACATGCCGTATGGACCAAAGCTTAAGAGTTTAGGGTCATGTAGTATGGATTGATGTTGTGAAGTATAGCGTCATGCAGTATGGACCAAGGCTTAGCAGTTTAGGGTCCTGAAGTATGCATCGAGGCAGAGCAGTTTAGGGTAATGCAATATGGACGAAGTCTGTGCAGTTTAGAATCATGTTGTATGGACCGAGGCTAAGAAGTAAAGGGTCATGCAGTAAGGATCGAGGCTGTGCAGTTTAGGGTCTTGCAGTATTGAAGGAGGCTGAGCGGTTTAGGGTCCTATAGTCTGGACCGAGGCAGAGCAGTTTAGGATCATGCAATATGGACAGAGCCCGAGGAGTTTAGGGTCATGGAGTATGGACTGAGGCTATGGAGTTTAGAGTCATGCAGTATGGATCGAGGCTAAGCAGTTTAGGGTCATGGAGTATGGAGGGAGGTTGCGTAGTTAAGGATCATGCCGTATGGACCGAGGCAGAATAGTTTTGAGTCATGCAGTATGGTTTGTGGCTGAGCAATTTAGGGTCATGCAGTATGGACCGAGGATGAGTAGGTTAGTGTCATGCAGTGTGGACCGATGCCGAGCAGTCTAGGGTCTTACTGTTTGAATCGAGGCTGAGGAGTTTAGGGTCATGCAGTAAGGACCTAGGTAGAACGTTTTAGGGTCCTTCAGTATGTACAGAGGCAGAGAACTTTAGGGTCACAAAATATAGACCAAGGCTGAGCAATTTAGGGTCATGCACTCTGGACCGAGGCTTAGAAGTTTAGGGTCATGCAGTATGGACCGATGCTGAGAAGCTTAGGGTCACGCAGTTTAGACCCAGGCTCTGCAGTTTAGGGTACTGCAATAAAGACTGAGGCAGAGTAGTTTAGGTATGGGCCAAGTCTGTGCAGTTTAGGGTCATGTTGAATGGACCGAGGCTGAGCAGTACATGGTCATGTTATAAGGACCGAGGCTGAGCAGTTTAGGGTCATGCAGTATCGACAGAGCCCGAGCAATTTAGGGTCAAGCAGTATGGACCGAGGCTGAGGAGATTTGGGTAATGCAGTATGCACAGAGGCTAAGCAGCTAAGGGTCATGGAGTATGGAGCGAGGCTGAGCAGTTTATGGTAATGCAGTATGGACCAAGGCTGAACCGTTTAGGGTCAAACAGTATGGACCGAGCTTAAGCAATTTAGGGTCATGTAGTATGGACCGAGGATGAGCAGTTTAGGGCCATGCAGTATGGATCGAGGTTGAGCAGTTTAGGGTCGTGCAATATGGACCAAGTCTGTGTACTTTAGGGTCATGTTTTATGGACCATGGTTGAGCTGTATAGGGTCATTCGGTAAGGACTGAGGCTGGAAAGTTTAGGGTCACGCAGTATGGACATAGTCCGAGCAATTTTAAGTCATGCAGTATGGACCGAGGCAGAGGAGTTTAGGGTAATATCGTACCGACCGAGGCTAAGTAGTTTTGGCTCAGGGAGTATGGAGCGAGGCTTAGTCGTTTAAGGTAATTCAGTATGGACCGAGGTTGAACCGTTTAGGGTCATGCAGTATGGACACATGCTAAGCAATTAAGGGTCATGTAGTATCGACTGAAGATGAGCAGTTTAGTGTCGTGCAGTATGGATCGACGCCGAGCAGTTTAAGGTCATGCAGTAAAGACCGAGGTTGAGCATGTTAGGGTCATGTAGCAAGGACCGATGCAGAACAGTGTAAGGTCCTTCAATGTTGACCGAGGATGAGCAGTTTAGTGTCATGCAGTATGGACGGATGCCGAGCAGTTTAGGGTCATGCAGTATGGACCCACGTTGAGCAGTTTAGGGTCCTGCAGTAAGGACCGATGCATAGCAGTTTAGCGTCCTTCAGTACGGACCCATCCGTTATTTTGGATCGAGGCCGAGAAGTTTAGGGTCAAGAAATATGGACTAAGGGTGAGCAGTTTAGGGTCATGCAATATGGACCGTGGCTAAGCAATTTAACGTCCTACAGCATGGACCTAGGCTGAGCAGTTTAGGGTCATGAAATTAGAACTAAGGCTCAGAAGTTTAAGGTCATGCAGTATGGACTGA
This sequence comes from Amborella trichopoda, assembly GCF_000471905.2. The sequence continues at coordinate 452,855 of NW_006497436.1, forward strand.
GGCTGAGCAGTATAGGGTCATGCAGTATGGAGCGAGGCTAAGTAGTTTAGGGTCATGCAGAACGAACTGAGGGTGTGCAACTTAGGGTCATATAGTATGGACCGAGGCAGAGCAGTTTAAGGCCATTCAATATGGACCGAGGCTGGGCAATTTCAGGTTATGTAGTATGGATGGTGGCTGAGAAGTTAACGGTCACGCAATTTGGACCAAGGCTGAGCAGTTTAGGGTCATGCTGTATGGACCAAGGCTGAGGACGTTAGGGTTGTGCTGTTTGGACAGAGGCTGAGCAATTTAGAGTCATGCAATATGGACCGAGGCCGAGCAGTTTAGGGTCATGCTGTATGGATGGAGGCTAAGCAATTTAAGGTCATGCGGTTTTGACCGAGGCCGAGCAGTTTAGAGTCTTGCAGGCTGGATCGAGGCTGAGCAATTTAGGTTCATGTAATATGGAAGAAGGTTGAGCTATATAGGGTCAAATAGTATGGACTGAGGCTGAGCAGTTTTTTATCATGAAGTGTGGACTGAGGCTGAGTAGTATTGGGTCACGTAGTATGGACTGAGGTTTAGCAGTTTAGGGTCAAGCAGTGTGGACAGATCTTAACCAGTTTGGGGTCATGTTGTATGGACTAAGGCTGAGCAGTTTTGGGTCATGCAGTATGGATCGAGGCTTAGCATTTTTGGGCCATGCAGTATGGATCGAGGTTGAGGAGTTTAGGGTCATCAGTATGGGTTGATTCTGAACTGTTTAGGGTCATGCAGTAAGCCCGAGGAAGTGCAGCTTTGGGTCATAAAATATGGACCAAGGCTATGCAGTTTAGGGTCATGTAGTATGGACATGAGCAGTTTAGAGTCTTGCAGTAAGGACCGCGACTGAGTAGTTTTGGGTCATGCAGTATGGAAGGAAGCTGAGCAGTTTAGGGTTCTGAAGTATGGGCTGAGGCAGAGCAGTTTAGGATCACGCAATATGGACCGCGGCTGAGTAGTTTAGGGTCATGCGGTATGGAAAGAACCTGAGATGTTTAGGGTCATGTAGTACGGACTGAGGCTGTTCAATATACGGTCACACCGTATGGACTGAGGCCAAGTTATTTAGGGTCATGGAGTATGGACCGAGGAGCTTAGGGTAATGCAGTATGGACCGAGGCTGAGCAGTTTAGGGTCATGTAGTATGGACCGAGGCTGAGTTATTTAAGGTCATGCAGTATGGACCGAGGTTGAGAATTTTAATGTCATGCAGTATGGATCGATGTTGAGCAATTTAGGGGCACACAATATGTACTGAGGCTGAGCGGCTGAGGGTCTTCCAGTAAGGATCGATGCAGAGCAGTTTAGGGTAAGCAATATAGACATAAACAGAGCAGTTAAGGGTCATGCAGTATGGACCGAAGCTGAGCAGTAAAGGGTCCTGCAGTATGGACCGAGGCTGAGAAGTTTAGGGTAAAGAAATATGGTCCAAGGCTAGAACATTAGGGTCATGCAGTATGGACTGAAGCTGAGAAATCTAATATGGATCGAGGCTGAGTTGTTTAGGGTCATGCATTATGAACCGAGGCTGAACAGTTTAAAGTTTTATAGTATGGACCAAGGCGGAGCAGTTTAGGGTCATGCAATACGGACTGAGGCAGAGTAGTTTAGTGTCATGTAGTATGGATGGACCGAGGCTGAGCCGTATAGAGTCAATAATTGTGGACCGAGGCTAAGTAGTTTATGGTCATGCAGTTTGGACCAAGGCTGAGGAATTTAGGGTCCTACAGTTAAGACCGAGATTGAGCAATTTAGGGTCACGTAGTATGGAGTAAGGCTGAGCTATTTAGGGTCATGCAATTTGGACTGAGGAAGAGCCATTTAGGGTCATACATTGTGGACCGAAGCTGAGCAGTATAGGGTCATGTAGTATGGACCGAGGCTGAGTAGTTTAGGGTCATGGCATATAGACCGAGGCTCAAACATTTAGGATCATGCAGTACGGACCGAGGCTGAGCCGTATATTGTCATGCAGTGTGGACTAAGGACAAGTATTTTAGGCAAACTGAGGCTGAGCAGTTTAGGGTCATGCAGCATGGACTAAGGCTGAGCAGTTTAGGGTCATACAGTATGGATCGAGGTAGAGCCGTTTAGGGTCATGCAATAAGGACCGAGGCTGGGCAGTTTTGGGTTATGTTGTATGGACGGTGGCTGAGCAATTTAGGGTCATGCAATATGGACAGAGGTAGAGCAGTTTAGGGTCATGCAATATGGACTAAGGCTGTACAGTTTAGGTCATGCAGTTTGGACCGACGATGAGAAGTTTAACATCATGCAGTATGGACCAATGCTGACCTTTTAAGGGTCATTCAGTATGTACTGAGGCTGAGTAGTTAAGGGTCATGCAGTAAGGGCCGATGTAGAGAAGTTTAGGGTCCTGCAGTATGGACCGAGGTAGGGCAGCTTATGGTGAAGAAATATGGACCAAAGCAGAGCAATTTAGGGTAATGCAGTATGGACTGAGGGTGAACAGCATAGGGTCATGCAGTATGGGCTGAGGATGAGCAGTTTATGGCCATGCAATATGGATCGAGGCTGAGCAGTTTACGGTTTTACAGTATGGAGCGTGGCAGAGCAGTTTACGGTCGAGCAATATGGACTGAAGCCGAGATGTTTAGGGTCATGCAGTATTGACCGACGGTGAGTAGTATAGGGTCATGCTGTGTGGATGGAGTCTAAGTAATTTAAGGTCATGCAGTATGGACCGCGGCTAAGCAGTTAAGGGTAATGGTGTACGGACCGAGGCTGAGCAGTTTAGGGTCATGCAGTGTAGACAAAGACTAACCAGTTTAGGTCCATGCAGTATGGACAGAGCCTGAGCTGTTTCGAGTCATGCTGTTTGAATAGAGGCTGTACAGTTTGGGGTCATGGAGTATGACTGAGGCTAGCAGTTTAGGGTCGTATTGTATGGACTGAGGCTAAGCCGTTTAGGGTCATGCAGTATGAACCGAGGTTGAGCAGTTTAGGGTCATCCAGTATGGACCGATGCTGAGCAGTTTAGGGTCATACAGTATGCACCGAGGCTGAGCAGTTTAGGGTCAGGAATTATGGACCGAGGTTGAGCAGTTTAGGGTCACGCAGTATGGGCCGAGGGAGAACAGTTTAGGGTCATGCAATATGGACCAAGGCTGTAAAGTTTAGGGTCATGCTGTATGGATCGAGGTTGAGCAGTATAGTGTCCAGCAGTATGAAAAGAGCTTGCACAGTTTTGGGTCATGCAGTATTGACCGAGGCTTAGCAGTTTAGGGTCATGCAGATTGGATGGAGACTGAGCAGTGTAGGGCCATGCAGTATGGGTAGAGCGAGAGCAGTTTCGGATCATGCAGTATGGACCAACACTGAGCAGTTACGGTGCCCGAACAAGGACCGAGGATGAACCGTTTAGGGTTCAGCGGTATGGGCCGAGGCTGAGCCTTTTTGGGTCATGCAGTATGGACCGAAGCTGAGCAGTTTTGGGTCATGCAATATGAACCGAGACTAAGCAAATTAGGGTCATGCAGTATGGACTGATGCTGAGTAGTTTAAGGTCATGCAGTATGGATCGAAGCTGAGCAGTTTAGGGTCATGCAGTATGGACCGAGGCAGAGCAGTTTAGGGCCCCATAGTGTGGACCGAGGCTGAGCAGTATGGACCGAGGCTAAGCAGTATGGACCGAGGCTGAGCTGTATAGGGTGATGCAGTAAGGATCGAGGCAGAGCAGTTTAGGGTCATGCAGTATGGATGGAGGTTGAACAATTTAGGGTCCTATAGTATGGACCAAGGCAGAGCAGTTTAGGATCGTGCAACCTAGGCTAAGTAGTTTAGGGTCATAATGTATGGACAGAGCCTGAGCAGTTTGGGGTCATACAGACAGAACCGAGGCTGAGCAGTTTGGGCTCATGCAGTATTGACCCCGTTTAAGATTTTTAAGGTCATGGAGTATGGACCGAGGCTGCGCAGTTTAGTGTAATGCTGTATTGACCGAGGTTGAGCACTTTAGGGTCATGAAGTACGGACCGAGGCTGAGCAATTTCGGACTATGCAGTATTGACCGAGGATGAGTGGCTTAGTGTCTTGCAGTTTAGACCAATGCTGTGCAGTTTAGGGTCATGCAGTATGGACCGAGGCTGAACAGTATAAGGCTCTGCGGTATGGACCGAGGCAGAGCAGTTTAGTGTCAAGCAATATGGACCTGGGCTGAGATGTTTAGGGTCATGCAGTATGGACCGAGGTTGAGAAGTCTAAAGTCCAGCAGTATGGAAAGAGCGTGAGCAGTTTAAGGTCATTCAGTATGGACCGAGGCTGGGAAGTCTAGGGTCATGCAGCATGGACCGAGATTGAGCTGTTTAGGGGTCATGCAGTATGGACGGTGGCAGAGTAGTTTCGGGTTTTACAGTAATGATCAAGGCAGAGCAGTTTAGTGTCATGCAATATGGACTGAGGCAAAGCAGTTTAAGGTCATGCAGTATTGACCGAGGCTGAGCAGTATGGGGTCATGAAGTGTGGACCGAGGCTAAGTAGTTTATGGTCATGTAGAATGGACCGAGGCTAAGTAGTTTAGAGTCATGATGTCTTAACCGACGCTGAGAAAATTAGAGTCATGTAGTATGGAGTAAGGCTGAGCAATTTAGGGTCATGTAGTATGGACCGAGGTTAAGTTGTTTAAGGACTTACAACGTGATCCGAGGCTGAGCAGTATAGGGTCATGCAGTTTGGACGGTGGCGGAGCGGGTTAAGCAATATTGACAGAGCCTGACCAGTTAGAGTCATGCATTATGGATCGAAGCAGAGCAATTTAGGGTAGTAGTATAGGGTCATGTCATATCGATTGAGGCTGATCAGTTTAGGGTCATGCAGTATGGACCGAGGTTGAGAGGTTTTGGGTCATGCAGTGTGGACCGAGGCAGAATAGTATTGAGTTATGCAGTATCGACCTAGGCTGAGAAGTTTAAGGTCATGCAGTATGGACAGAACCTGACCAGTTTAGAGTCATGCATCATGGACCGAGGGTGAGTAGTTTAGGGTCATGTAGTACGGACTAAGGCTATGCAATTTAGGGTCATGCAATATGAACCGAGGTTGAGCTGTTTAAGGTCATGCAGTGTGGACCGAGGCTGAGCAGTATTAGGTCATGTAGCATGTATTGAGGCCGAGCTGTGTAGGGTCATGCAGTATGGACAAAGCCTGACCAGTTTAGAGTCATGCATTATGGACCGAGGCTGAGCAGTTAAGGGTCACGTACTATGGACTGAGGCTGACCAGTTTAGGGTCATGGAGTTTGGATCGAGGCTGAGCAGTTTTAATTCATGCAGTATGGATCGAGGCTGAGCAGTTTGGGGTCATGCAGTACAGATCGAGGATGAGGGGTTTAGGGTCATGCAGTATGGACTAATGCTGAGCAGTTTAGGGTTGTGCCATATGGACCAAGGCTCAATAGTTTAGGGTGCTGCAGTATGGATCGAGGAAGTGCAGTTTACGGTCTTGCAATAAGGACCAAGGTTGTGCAGTTTAGTGTCATGCGGTATGGACCGAGGCTGAGTATTATAGGGTCGTGCAGTGAGGACCGAGGCTGAGTAGTATAAGGTCGTGCGGTGAGGACTGAGGCTAAGCAATTTAGACCGAGGCTAAACATTTTAGAGTCAGGCAGTATGGATTGATGCACATCAATTTGGGATCCAGTAGTATGGACTGAGGTAGAGCAGTTTAGGGTCAAGCAATATGGACTAAGGTTGAGCAATTTAGGGTCATGTAGTATGGACAGAGGCTGAGCAGTTTAGGTTCATGAAGTATGGACTGAGGCTGAGCAGTTTAGGGTCCCACAGTATGGACCGGCCAATGCAATTCAAGGTCTTGCAATGTGGACCGAGGCTAAGTAATATAGGGTCAAGCAGTATGGACCGAGGCTGGCCAGTTTAGGGCCATCTAGTATGGACCGAGGTTGTGCAGTTTAGGGTCATGAAATATGGACCAAGGCTGAGCAATTTAGGGTCATTCAGGATTGATGGAGGCTGAGCTGTTTAGGGTCAAGAATTATTGATCGAGGCTGAGTAGTTTAGGGTCATGCAGTATGGATCGATGCTGAGGACGTTAGGGTCATGCAGTATGGATAGAGGCAAAAACGTTTAGTGTCATGCAATATGGACCGAGGTCTAGATGTTTAGGGTCATGCAGTATGGACCGAGGCTGAGAACTATAGGGTCTTGCCTTGTGGACCGAGGCTAAGTGATTTAGAGTCATGCAATGTGGACCGTGACAGAGAAGTTTAAGTCTTGCAGTATGGGCCGAGGCAGAGAAATTTAGAGTCATGCTGTGTGGACCGGTGGTTGAGAAATTTCGGTTCATGCAATATGGATAGAGGCTCGGCAGTTTAGGGTCATGCAGTATGGACCGAGGTTAAGCAGTTTAATGTCATGCAATACGGACCAAGGCTGAGCAGTTTAGGGTCCTACAGTCTGGACCATGGCTGAGCACTTAAGGGTCATGTAGTATGGAGCAAGGCAGAGATGTTTAGGGTCATGCAGTATTGAAGGAGGCTGAGAAGTTTTGGGTCAAGCACTAATGACCAAGGCTGAGCAGTTTAGGGTCAAGCAGTATGGAGCAAGGCTGAGGATGTTAGGGTCATGCAATATGAACTGAGGCTGAGTTGTTTAGTGTCATGCAATATAGATCGAGGAGGACATGTTTAGGGTCACGCAGTACAGACCGAGGCTGAGCAGTATAGGGTCTTGCAGTGTGGACCGAGGCTAAGTAGTTTAAGGTCATGCAGAATGGATCGAGGCAGACAATTTTAGGGTCCTGTAGTATGGACCGAGGTTGAGTAGTATACGGTCATGCAGTATGGACAAAGTATGACCAGTTTAGGGTCATGCAGTTTGGGCCGAGGCTGAGCAGTTTAGTCTCATGCAGTATAGATTGATGCTGAGCAGTTTAGGGTCCTACAGTATCGATCGAGGTAGAGCAATTTAGGGTCATGTAATAAGGACCGAGGATGAGTAGTATAGGGTCATACAGTTTTGACCGAGACTAAGTAGTATAGGATCTTCCTGTGTGGACCGAGGCTAAGTAGTGTAGCGTCATGCAATATGGACCGAGGCTGTGCAATTTAGGGTCATCCAGTACGGACCGAGGAGGAGCAGTTTAGGGTCACACAGTATGGACCAATGCTGAGCAGTTTAGGTTCATTCAGTATAGACGGAGGCTGAACAATTTGTAGTCATGCAATAATGACTGAGGCTGAGCAGTTTAGGGTCATGCAGTATGAATCGAGGCTATGCAGTTTGGGGTCATGGAGTACAGACTGAGGCTGAGCTGCTTAGGGTCGTATAGTTTGCACTGAGGCTGAGCAATTTTGGGTAATGTAGTATGGAACGAGGCTAAGAAGTTTAGGGTCATGCAGTATGAATCGAGGTTGGGTAGTTTAGGGCCTTCCAGTATGGTCCGATGCTAAGCAGTTTAGGGTCATGCAGTGGGACCGAGGCTGAGCAGTTTAGGGTCATGCATTGTGGACCGAGGCTGAGCAGTTTAGGGTCACACAGTATGGACCGAGGGAGAGCAGTTTTGGGTCATGCAATATGGGCCAAGGCTGTAAATTTTAGGATCGTTCAATATGGATCGAGGCTGAGCAGTATAGGGTCCAGCAGTATGGAAAGAGCTAGAGCAAGTTAAGGTCATACTGTATGGACCGATGCTGAGCTATCTAGATTCATGCAAATTGGACAAAGACTGAGCGGTTTTGGGCCATGTAGTTTGGACATAGCGAGAGCAGTTTCAGGTCAGGCAGTATGGACCGAGGCTGAGCATTTATGGTTATTGAGCATGGACTGAGGATGAGTAGTTTATGTTCATGCGGTATGGCACGAGGCTGAGCTATTTTGGGTCATGCAGTATGGACCGATGCTGAGCAGTTTTGGGTCATTCAGTATGCACTGAGGCTAAGTAATTTAGGGTCATGCAGTATGCAACGATGTTGCACAGCTCAAGGTCATGCAGTATGGACCGCGACTGAGCAGTTTAGGATCATGCAGTATGGGGTCCCATAGTATGGACCGAGGCTGAGCAGTTTAGGGTCATGCAATTTGGACCAAGGCTGTGCAGTTTAGGGTCATGCAGTATGGGCCAAGGCTGAGCAGTATAGGGTCATGTAGTAAGGACCGAGGCTAAGCAGTTTATGGTCTGGGAGTATAGAAGAACGCTGACCAATTTAAGGTTCCTACAGTATGGACCGAGGTAGAGCAGTTTAAGGTCATGCTATATGGAAAGAGCTTGAGCGATTTAGGTTCATGCAGTATGGATAGAGCCTGAGCAGTTTAGGTTCATGTAGTATGGGCCGAGGCTAAGCAATATAGGGTCATGCAGTATGCACCGAGGCTACGTAGTTTAGGATTATGGAGTATGGGTCTAGGCAAAACAGTTTATGGTCATGCAGTATGGACCAAGGCTGCGCAGTTTTGGTCTGGACCGAGGCTGAGCAATTTAGGGTCTTGCAGTATAGACCGAGGCTGAGCATTTTAGAGTCATGTAGTATGGATCAATGTAAAGCAATTTATGATCGTGAAGTATGGACCGAGGCAGAGCAGTTTAGGGTCAAGCATTATGGACGGTCATGCAGTATGGACCGAGGCTGAGCAGTTTAGATTCATGAAGTATGGATTGAGGCTGAGCAGTTTAGGGTCCTACAATATGGACCCAGGCTGGGCAGTTTAAGGTCATCCAGTATGGACCGAGGCTGTGTAGTTTAGGGTCATCCAGTATGGACCAAGGCTGAGCAGTTTAGCGTCATTCAGGATATATGGAGGTTGAGCTGTTTAGGGTCAAGAATTATTGACCGAGGCTGAGCACCTTAGGGTCATGCAGTATGGACCGAGGTTGAGGACATTAAAGTCATGCCGTATGGACGGAGGCTGAAAAGTTCAGTGTCATGCAATATGGACCGAGGCCGAGATGTTGAGGGTCTTGCAGTATGGACTGAGGCTGAGAACTATAGGGTCTTGCAGTGTGGACTGAGTCTAAGTGATTTAGAGTCATGCAATATGGACCGTGGCTGAGAAGATTAGGTCTTACAGTATGGGCCGAGGCTGAGAAATTAGAGTCATGCTGTGTGGACCGTTGCAAAGCAGTTTAGGGTCGTGTAGTATAGATCGAGGAAGAGCAGTTTAGGGTCAAGCAATAGGGATCAAGGCTGATTAGTTTAGGGTCCTGCAGTATGGACAGAGGTTGAGCAGTAGAGGGTCATGCAGTATGGATCGAGGCTAGGAAGTTTAGGGTCATGATGTATGGACTAAGGATTAGCAGTTTAGGGTCCAACAGTATGGACCAGGCAGCGCAATTTAGGGTCATCCAATATGGACCGAGGCAGAGCATTTTAGGGCCATGCAGTATGGATTGTGGCTGAGCAGTAAAGGGGCATGCAGTGTCGATCGAGGCTAAGTCGTTTAGGGTCATGTAGTATGCTCTGAGGTTGAAGAGTATAGGGTCATGGAGTATGTACTGAGGCTGAGCAGTTTAGGGTCATACAATACAGACCGAGACTGAGCCGTTTAGGGTCATGCAATATGGACCGACACTGAGCAGTTTAGGGTCATCAGTATGGACCGAGGCTGATGGCGTTAGGGCCGAGGTTGAGAAATTTAGGTTCATGAAATATGGATAGAGGCCGAGCAGTTTAGAATCATGCAGTATGGATTGAGGCTAAGCTGTTTAATGTCACGCAGTAAGGACCGAAGTTGAGCAGTTTAAGGTCCTGGAGTTTAACCATGGCTAAGCACTTAAGGGTCATGTAGTATGGAGCTAGGCAGAGATGTTTAGGGTCATGCAGTATTGACGAAGGCTGAGCGGTTTTGGGTCAAGCAATAATGACCGAGGCTGAGTAGTTTAGGGTCATGCAGTATAGACCCAGGCTGGGGACGTTAGGGTCATGCAATATGGCCTGAGGCTGAGCTGTTTTGTGTCAAGCAATATAGACCGAGGAGGTGATGTTTAGGGTCATGCGGTACGGATCGAGGCTGAGCAGTATTGGGTCTTGCAATGTCGATCGAGGCTAAGTAGTTTAAGGTCATGCATAATGGAACGAGATTGAGCAGTTTAGGGTTTTGCAAGATGGACTGAGGTTGAGCAGTTTACGATCACGCAATATGGACTGAGCCTGACCAGTTTAGAGTCATGCAGTATGGGCCGAGGCTGAGAAGTTTAGTCTCATGCAGTATAGATCGATGCTGAGCAATTTAGCATCCTACAGTATCGATCGAGGCAGAGCAATTAAGGTCATGTAATAAGGACCAAGGATGAGTAGTTTAAGGTCATACAGTTTAGATCGAGACTGAGTAGTATAAGACCTTCCTGTGTGGATCTAAGCTAAGTAGTTTAGCGTCATGCAATATGGACCGAGGCTGAGCAATTTAATCTAGTATGGATCGAGGCTGAGCAGTTTAGGGTCATGCAGTATGGACGAAGGCGGAGCAGCTTAGGGTCATGCAGTGTTGACGGAGGTTGAACAGTTTAGGGTTAAGCAATAATGACCGAGGCTGAGCAGTTTAGGGTCATGCAGTACGGACCGAGGCTGAGGACGTTAGGGTCATGCAGTTTGGACTGAGGCTGAGCTGTTTAGAGTCATGCAATATGGACCGAGGTTGAGATTTTTAGGGTCATGTTGTGCGGACCGAGGCTGAGCAGTAAAGCGTTTTGTTGTGTGGACCGAGGCTAAGTAGTTTAGGGTCATGCAGTATGGACCGAGGCTGAGCAGTTTAAGGTCCTACAGTATGGACCGAGGCTGAGCAATTTAGGGTCACGGACTATGGACAGAGGTTGACTAGTTTAGAGTCATGCAGTATGGACCGATGTAGAGAAGTTTAGGGTCATGTAGTATGGATCGAGGCAGAGTAGTTTAGGGTCAAGCAATATGGACCAAGGCTGAACAGTTTAGGGTCATGTAGTGTGGATGGAAGCTGAGCATTAGAGGTTCATGAAGTACGGAACGAGGCTGAGCAGTTTATGGTCATGAAGTATAGACTGAGGCTGAGTACTTTATGGTCCTACAGTATGAACCGGGAGGAGCAATTTAGGGTCATGCAATATGGACCGAGGTTGTGCAGTTTAGGGTCATGCAGTATGGACTGAGGGTGAGCAGTATAGTGTCATTCAGTGTCGACGGAGGCTAAGCAGTTTATAGTCATGCAATATGGACTCAGGCCGAGGAATTTAGGGTCATGCAGTATGGATCGACGCTGAGCAGTTAAGGGTCATCAAGTATGGGCCTAAGCTGAGCAGTTTAGGGTAATGCAGAATGGATCGAGGCATAACAACTTAGGGTCGTGAAGTATGGACACAAGCTGAGCATTTAGAGTAAAGAAGTATGGAGTGATGCGGAGCATTTTAGGGTCCTTTAGCAGTATGGACCAAGGCTGAGAAGTTTAAGGTCATGCTGTAAATATCTAGGCTGACTAGTTTAGGGTTCTGCACTACCGAGGCTGAGCAATTTAGGGTCATGTTTTATAGAGCAAGGATGAGTAGTTTGGGGGCATGCATTATGGACCCAGGCAGAGCCGTTTAGGGTCATGCAGTATGGACCCAGACTGAGTAGTTTAGGCTCATCCAATATGGACCGATGTTGAGTTGTTCAGGGTCACGCAGTATGGACCAAGGCTGAGCAGCATAGGGTCATACAGTAAGGACCGAGGCTGAGAACTTTAGGGGCATGCAGTATGGAACGAGGCCAAGCAGTTTAGGGTCCTACAGTCAGGACCAAGGCTCAGCAGTTTAAGGTCATGAAATATGGACCAGGACAATGCAATTAAGGATCATGCAAATATGGACCATGGTTGAGCAGTACACGGCCATGCAGTAAGGACCGATGGAGAGTAGTTTTGGGTCATGCATTTTGGATCGAGGATGAGTAGTTTAGTTACATGCAGTATGGACTGAGCCTAAGCCGTTTAGGGTCATGGAGTATTGACCAAGGCTTAACAGTTTTGGGTCATGCAGAATGGACAGAGACTGAGCAATTTAGGGCCATGCAAAATGGAAAGAGCGTGAGCAATTTATGGTCATGCAATATGTACCGAGGCCAAGCTGTTTACGGTCATGGAGTATGGATAGAGGTTGAGCAGTTTCGGCTCATGCAGTATGGATCGATGTTGAGCTGTTTAGGGTCATGCAGTATGGACTGAGGCTGAATAGTATAGGTTCATGCAGTGGGGTCTGAGGCTGAGCAGTTTAGGGTCCTACAGTATGGACTGAGGTAGAGATGTTTGGGTCATGCAATATGGACGAAGGATGTCCAGTTTAGGGTCACGCAGTATGGATCGAGGCTGACTAGTATAGAGTGATGCAGTAAGGACCAAGGCTGAGCAGTTTATGGTCCTACAATACGGACAGAGGTAGAGCAGTTTGGGATCATGCAACCGAGACTGAGTAGTTTAGGGTCATGCAGTATGGACAGAGCCTGAGCAGTTTAAGGTCATGTAGTGTGGACTTAGGCTGAGCAGTTTGGGCTCATGCAGTATGGACCGAGGCTAAGTAGTAGAGGGTCATGGAGTATGGATCGAAGCTGATCAGTTTAGGGTAATGGAGTATGGACAGAGGCTGAGAATTTTAGGGTCATGCAGTATGGACCGAGGCTAGGCAATTTAGGGTCATGCAGTACTGATCGAGGATGAGCAGTTTATACTCATGCGGTACGGACCAATGCTGTGCAGTTTAGGTCATGCAGTATGGACCGAGGCTGAACAGTTTAGGGTCATGCAGTATGGACCTATGCAGCGTAATTTAGGGTCTTGCAGTATGGACCGAGGAAGAGAGATTTAGGGTCATGTAGTATGGATTGAGGCTGAGTAGTAAAAGGTCATGAGTTAAGGACTGTGGCTGAGCAGTTTAAGGTCATGCAGTATGGAAAGAGCTTGAGAAATTTAGAGTCATGCAGTTTGGACCAAGGCTGAGAAGTTTAGGGCCATGCAGTATCGACCAGGGCTAAGCAGTTTAGGGTCATGTAGTTTGGATAGAGGCTGTGGAGTTTAGGGTCATGCAGTATGGACAGAGACTAAGCAGTTTACTTCCATGCAATATGGAGAGAGTTTGAGCGGTTTCGGGTCATGCAGTGCTAACCAAGGCTGAGCAGTTTAGGGTCATAGAGTATGGACTGAGGCTGAGCAATTTAGGGTCTTGCAGGATGCTGAGCAGTTTAGGATCATGCAGTATGGACAAAGAGCGATGTGTTTAGAGTCATGCAGTTTGGACCAAGGCTACACAGTTTAGGGCCATGCAGTGTGGACCGAGGCTGAGCAGTTTACGGTCATGGAGTATGGACCGAGGCCGAGCAGTTTAGGGTCATGCAGAATGGATAGAGACTGAGCAGTTTGAGGCCATGCAATATGGACCGAAGCTAAGCAGTTTTGGGTCATGCAATATGGATCGGGGCTGAACAATTAAACATCATGCAGTATGGACTTAGGCTGAGCAATTTAGGGTCATGCAATATGGATCGATGCCGATCAGTTTAGGGTCATGCAGTAAGGATCGAGGTTAAGCAGTTTATGGTCATGCAGTATGGACCGAGGCTGAGCAGTTTAGGGTCATCTGGTGTGGACCGAGGATGAGATGTTTAGGGTCATGTAGCATGGAGTAAGGGTGAGTAGTTTACGGTCGTGTAGTATGAACAGAGCCAGATCAGTTTGGGGTCATGTAGTATGGACCGAGGCTAAGCAGCTTTGTGCTCTGTAGTAAGGACTATTGTTGAGCAGTTGAGGGTCTTAAAGTATGGACCCAGGCAAAGCAGTTTTGGGTCATGGAGTATGGACCGAGGCCATGCAGTTTAGGGTAACGCAAAATGGACCGTGGCTGAACGGTTTAGGGGCATGCAGTATGGACCGAGGCTGAGCAAATTAGGGTCATGCAGTATGGGCCAAAGATGCGTTGTTTAGTGTCATGCAGTATGGACCGATGTTGAGTAGTTTAGCGTCATGCAGTATGGACCGAGGCTGAGCAAATTTGGGTCATGCAGCATGGACTTAGGATGCACATTTTAGTGTCATGTAGTATGCATTGATGCTGTACAATTTAGGGTCATGCAGTACGGACCGAGGCTAAGCAGTTTAGGGTTATGTAGTATGGACCGATGCAGAGTAGTTTAGGGTCCTCCAGTATGGACAGAGGCAGAGTAGTTTAGGGTCAAGCAATATGGACAGAGACTGAGCAGTTTAGGACATGCAGTAAGGACAGAACCTAAGCAGTTTCGGGTCATGCAGTAGGAACTAAGGAAAAGTGGTTTAGCAACATGCAGTATGGACTGAGGTTGAGGACGTTAGGGTGGTGCTGTATTGACCGAGGCTGCACGATTTAGGGTCATGCAATATGGACCTAGGTCGATTAGTTTAGGGTCATGCAGTATGGATCGGGGCTAAGCAGTTTAAGGTCATGTAGTTTGGACCGAGGCTGGACATTTTAGAGTAATGCAGTATGGACCGCGGGCGACCAGTTTAGGGTCATGCAATATGGACCGAGACTGAGCAATTTAGGGTCATGCAGTATGGACCTAGGATGGGCTGTTTAGTGTCTTGTAGTATGGATCGATGCTTAGCAGTTTAGGGTCATGCAGTATGGACCGAGGCTGAGCAGTATAGTGTCATGCAGTATGAACAGATGCAAAGTAGTTTAGGGTTCAGCGGTATGGACCGAGGCAGAGCGGTTTAGAGTCATGCCGTATGGACCGAGGCTGAGCAGTATAAGGACATGCAATATGGACCGAGGCTGAGCAGTATATAGACATGCAGTATGTACCGAGGCAGAGCAATCTAGGGTCCTACGGTATGGACCGAGGCAGAGAAGTTTCGGTTCATGCAATATGGACTGAGGCTGTGCAGTTTAGGGTCATGCAGTATGGATCGAGGCTGAGTTGTATAGGGTCCTGCAGTGTCGGCCGAGACTAAGTAGTTTTGGGTCATGCAGTACGGTTTAAGGCAGAGAAGTTTAGGATCATGCAGTATGGACCGAGGCTGAGCCGTTTTAGCTCAAGCAGTATGGACAGAGCCTGAGCAATTTAGAGTCATGCAGTATGGACTAAGGCTACGGAGTTTATTGTCATGCAGTATGGACCGAGGTTAAGGAGTTTAGGGTCATGGAGTATGGGCCAAGGCTGAGTAGTTTAGGGTAATGCAATATGAAACGAGGATGAAATGTTTAGGGTCATGCACTATGGACCGAGGCTGACCAATTTAGGGTCAGGTAGTATGAGCCGAGGATGAGCAGTTTAGTTTCATGCAACATGGACCGAAGCTAAGTGGTTTACGGTCATGCAGTATCGATCAAGGTTGAGCAGTTTAGGGTCTTGCAGTGTGGACCGAGGCTAGATAATTAAGGGTCATGTAGTATGGCGCAAGGCTGAGCAGTTTCGTGTCATGTAGTATGGACTGAGGCTGAGCAGTTTAGGGTCATAGAGTATGGACCGAGGTTGAGCTGTTTAGGGTCATGTTGTATGGACCGATGCTGAGCAATTTAGGATCATGCAGTATGGATAGAGCTTGAGCAGTTTAGAGTCATGCAGTTCGGACCAAGGCTACGCAGTTTAGGGCCTTGCAGTATGGACCGAGGCTAAGCAGCTTAGGGTCATAGAGCAGGACCGAGGTTGTGAAGTTTAGGATCATGCAGTATGCACAGAGACTAAGGAGTTTAGGGCCATGCAATATGGACCGAGGCTAAGTAATTTGAGGGTCATGTAGTACGGTCTGAGGATGAGCAGTTTACGGTCATGCAGTATGGATCGAGGTTTAGCAGTTTAGAGTTATACAGTAATGGATCGAGGCTGAAGCGTTTCGGGTGATGCAATATGGACAGAGGCTGAGTAGTTTTGATTTATACAATATGGATGATGGATGAGCAGGTTAGGGTCATGCAATATGGATCGAGGCTAAGAAGCTTAGGGTCATGCAAAATGGACCGAGGCTGAGGGCTTTAGGGTCGAGCTGTAAGGACCTAAGCTGAGCGATTTAAGATCATGCAATATGGACCATGGACGATCTGTTTAGGGTTACGCAGTATGGACCGAGGCTAAGCAGTTTAAGGGATTACAGTATGGACCGACGCTGAGTAGTTTAGGGTCCTGCAGTCTGGACAAAGGTTGGACAATTTAGGGTCATGTAGTATGGACCGAGGCTGAGCAGTTTAGGGTCATGCAGTATGAACCGATGTTGAGCAGTTTAGGGTCATGCTGTATGGACAGAGCTTGAGCCGTTTAGAGTGATGCAGTTTGGATCTAGGATCGACAGTTTAGGGCCATTCAGTATGGACCGAGGATAAGCAGTTTAGGGTCGTGGATTAGAGACCGAGGCTGAGCAGTTTTTGGTCATGCAGTATGGGAAGAAACTGAGTAGTTTAGGTCCATCCATTATGGACCGAGGCTAAGCAATTTAGGGTCGTGCAATATGGACTAAGGCAGAGCAGTTTAGCATCATGTAGTATGGTCTGGGGCTAAAGACGTTTGGGTCGTGCCGTATGGACCGAGGCTGAGCCATTTAGGGTCATGTAATATAGAAGGAGGCCGATTAGTTTAGGGTCATGCAGTATAGGCCAAGGCTAAGCAGTTTAAGGTAATGCAGTATGGACCAAGATTAGCAGTATAGGGTCCTGCACTCTGGACCGATGCTGAAGAATTTATGGTATGTAGTATGGAGTAGGGCTGAGCAGTTTAGGGTCATGCAGTATGGATCGAGGCAGAGCAGTTTAAGGTCAAGCTGTGTGGACCGAGGATGACAACGCAGTATGGACCGAGGTTGAGCAGTTTAGGGTCTTGTAATATGGGCAGTGCCTATCTAGTTTGGGGTCATCTAGTATGGACCGAGGCTGAGCAGTTTTGGGTCATGTAGTATGGACCGATGCTGAGCAGTTTAGGGTCCTACAGTATGGCTCAGGCAAAGTAGTTCAGGGTCATGGAGTATGGATCGAGCCTGAGCAGTTTAGGGTAATGCAGTATGGATTGTGGCTGAGCAGTTTGGGGTCATGCAGTATGGATCGAGGCTAAGCATTTTAGGGTCACGCAGTGCGGACCTAGGATGAATTGTTGAGTGTCATGTTGTATGGACCGAGGTTGAGTAGTTTAGGGTCATGTAGTACGGACCTAGGCTGAGAAGTATAGGGTCATGCAGTATGCACCGATTCATTGTAGTTTAGGGTTTTGCAGTATGGACAGTGGCAGGGCAGTTTAGGGTCATACAGTATGTACCAAGGCTGAGCAGGTTTGGGTCCATAGTTTGAGTTGACGCAAAAAATTTTAGGGTCCAGCAATATGGACCATGACCAAGCAGTTTAGGGTCATGCAGTATGGACCGAGCCTTTGTAGTTTAGTGTCATGCAGTAAGGATAGAGTTTGAGCAGTTTACAGTCATGCTGTAAGGACCGAGGTTGAGCAGTTTAGGGTCATACAGTGTAGGCCGAGGAAAAGAAGTTTAGGGTCATGCAATATGGATCGAAGCTGAGTAGTTTCGGGTTATGCAGTATGGACGGTGGATGAATAGTTTAGGGTCATGCAATATGGACTGAGGCTGCGTAGCTTAAGTTCATGTAGTATGAACCTAGGCTGAGGACGTTAGGGTCGTGCTGTAAGGACTGAGGCTGAGCAATTTAGGGCAATTCAATATGGACTGAGGCCGATCAGTTTAGGGTCATGCAGTATAGACCAAGGCTAAGCAGTTTAAGGTCATGCAGTATGGACCGGGGCTGAGCAGTTTAAAGTCCTGCAGTCAGAACCGAGGCTGGAGATTTAGGGTCATGTAGTATGGAGTAGGGCTGAGCAGTTTAGGGTCTTGTAGTATGGACCGAGGCTGAGGAGTTTGGGGTCATCCAGTGTGGACCGAGGATGATAAGTTTACAGTCATGCAGAATGGGCCAAGGCTGAGAAGTTTAGGGTCATGTAGTATGGTCAGAGCCTGATCTGTTTAGGGTCATGTATTATGGACCGAGGCTGAGCAGTTTTGGGTCATGTAGTGTGAACCGAGGCTAAGCAGTTTTGGGTCCTACAGTGTGCCCCAAGAAAAGCAGTTTAGGGTCATGGAGTACGGATCCAGGCTGAGCAGTTTAGGGTAATGCAGTATGGACCGTGGTGGAACAGTTTGGGGTCATGCAGTACAGACCGAGGCTGAGCAATTTAAGGTCACACAGTACGGACCTCGAATGAGTTATTTAGTGTCAAGCAGTATGGATCGAGGCTGAGTAGTGTAGGGTCATGTAGTACGGACCTAGGCTGAAAAGTTAAGGGTCATGCAGTATGGACCGATTCAGAGTACTTTAGTGTCCAGCAGTATGGACCATGGTAGGGCAGTTGAGGGTCATACAATATGTAACAAGGCTGAGCAATTTGGGTCCTATAGTTTGGACGGAGGCAGCGAAGTTTAGGATCATACAATATGGACTAAGACCAAGCAGTATGGACCGAGCCTATGTAGTTTAGGGTCATGCAGTACGAACTGAGTTTGAGCAATTTACAGTCATGCTTTATGGACCGAGGTTGAGGAGTTTAGGGTCATATAGTATGGACCGAGGTAGAAGACTTTAGGGTCATGCAATATGGATCGAGGCTGAGTAGTTTCGGGTTATGCAGTATGGAAGGTGGATGCACAGTTTAGGGTCATGGAATATGGACTGAGACTGAGTAGTTCATGCAGTATTGAACGAGGCAGAAGCCTAACTCGTTTAGGGTCACATTGTATGGACTGAGGTTGAGCAGTTTAGGGTCATGCAGTATGGACCGAGGCTGAGCTGATTAGGGTCATGCAGTGTGGACCAACGCTATGTAGTATAGGGTCATGCAGTAAGGACCGAGGTAGAGCAGTTTAAGGACATGTAGTATGGACAGTGGCACCGCAGTTTAGGGTCCTGCAGTATGGAACAAGGAAGAGCAGTTTATGGTCATGCAATATTGACCAAGGTCGTGCAGTTTAGTGTCGTGCAGTATGGACCGAGGCCGAGCAGTATAAGGTCGTGCAGTAAGGACCGAGGCTGGACTGTTTAGGGTCATGCAGTATGGAAGGAGGCTGAGCAGTTTAGGGTCCAATAGTATGGATCGACGCAGAGCAACTTAGGATCATGCAATATAGACAGAGGCTGAGCAGTTTAGGGTTGTGCTGTACGGACCGAGGCTGAGCAGTTTAGGGTCATGCTGTACGGACCGAGGCTGAGCAGTTTAGGGTTTTATAGTATGGGCCGATGTAGAGCAGTTTAGGGTCATGCAATATTGACTGAGGCTGAGCAGTTTAGGGTCGTGCAGTATGGACTGAGGCTGAGCAGTATAGTGTCATGCAGTGTGGACCTAAGCTAAGTTCTTATGCTCATGCAGTACGGACCAAGGTTGAGTAGTATTGGGTCATGCAGTGTGGACCTAGACGAAATGGTTTAGGGTCATGCATGGTGGAAAGAGCTTGACAAGTTTAGAGTCATGCATTATGGACCGAAGCTGAGTAGTTTAGGGTCATGTACTATGGACGGAGGAGGATCAGTTTAGGGTCATGCAGTATGGACATAGGCTGAGCAACTTTGGGTCATGTAGTATGGATCGAAGCAGAGCAGTTTAGGGTCATCCAGTCTGGACAGAGGCTGAGTTTAGGGTCATGCAGTATGGATCGATGCTGAGTCGTTAAGGGTCAGGCAGTATGGACCGAGGCTGAGTAGTTTAGAGTCCTGCAGTATGGACCGAGGCAGAGCAGTTTGGGGCCTTGCAATATGGACCAAGGCTGTGCATCTTAGGGTCACGCACTATGGATCGAGGCTGAACAGTAAAAGGTCATGCAATAAGGATCGAGGCTTAGCAATTTAGGGTCATGCGTTATGGAATGAGGCTGAGCAGTTCAGGGTCCTATAGTATGGACCGAGGCAGAGCAGTTTGGGGTTGTGCAGTATGGACGGAGCCTGGGCAATTTAGCATCATGCTGTATGGACCGAGGCTGAGTAGTTTAGGGCCATGATGTACGGACCGAGGCGAAGTAGTTTAGGGTCATGGAGTATGGACCGAGGTTTAACAAATTAGGGTAATGCAGTGTGGACTAGGCTGCGCAGTCTAGGGTCATGCAGTAATGATCGAGGTTAAGCAAATTATCGTAATCCTGTAGGGACCGAAGATGAGTTGTTTAGTGTCACGCAGTATGGACCGAAGCTAAATAGTTTAGGGTCATGCAGTTTTGATCGAGGCTGAGCAGTTTGAGGTCATGCAAAATGTACTGATGAAGAGCTGTTTAGGGACCTGCAATATGCACCGAGGCAGAGCAGTCTAGGGTCAAGCAATATCGACCAAGGCTGAGCAATTTAGGGTCATGCAGTATGGACCGAGGCTGAGC
>NW_006497436.1:473320-491697 GCF_000471905.2 Amborella trichopoda
AGGGTCATGCAGTATGGACCGAGGCTGAGCAGTGTAGGGTCATGAAATATGGACCGAGGATGAGTTGCTTTGGGTCATATAGTATGGACCGAGGCCGAGCAGTTTCAAGTCATACAGTATGACTCGAGCCAGCGCATTTTAGGGTCATGATATATGGACTGAGGCTGAGCAGTTTAGGGTCATGCAGTATGAATCGAGGCTGAGCAATATAGGGTCATGCGGTGTGGATCGAGACTAAGAATTTTTGGATCATGGAGTATGGACCGAGGCTAAGCAGTTTAGGGTATTGCAGTATGGACCTAGGATAAGCAGTTTAGTGTCACGCAATATGGATCGATGCTGAGCAGTTTAGGGTCAAACAGTATAAACCAAGGCTGAGCAGTTTAAGGTCATGCAGTACAGACTGATGCAGAGTAGTTTTGGGTCAAGCAATATGGACCTAGGCTAAGAAGTTTAGGATCATGCAGTATGGACCGAGGTGGAGCAGTATAGGGTCATGCAGCGTGGACCGAGGCTAAGTTGTTTAGGGTCATTCAGCAAGGACTGAGGCTAAGCCGCTAAGGGTCATGTAGTATGGACCGAGGCTGAGCAGTTTAGGATCATACGGTATCGACCAAGGCTAAGCCGTTAAAGGTTAGACAATATGGATGGTGGCTGAGCAGTTTAGGGTCATGCAATATGGATCGGGGCAGAGCAATTTATGGTCCTGCAGTATAGACCGAGGCTGAGGACATTAGGGTTGTGGTGTATGGACCGAGGCTGAGCAATTTAGGGTCATGCAATATGGATCGAGGTCGTGTAGTTCACGGTCATGCAGTATGGACCGAGGCTAAGCAGGTTAAGGTCATGCAGTACAGACTAAGGACGAGCAGTTTGGAGTCCTTCTGTCTGGACCAAGGATGAGCAATTTTGGGTCATGCAGTATGGACCAATGCAGAGCAGTTTAGGGTCATGCAGTTTCGATCGAGGCTGACTAGTTTAGGGTCAGGCAGAATGGACCGATGCAGAGCAATTTAGGGACCTGCAGTATGGACCGAGGCTGAGCAGTATAAGGTCATGTAGTATGGATCGAAGCTGTCCAGTTTATGGTCAAGCAGTATGGACAGAGCCTGACCAGTTTAGGGTCATGCTGTATGGACTGAGGCTGAGCAGTTTTGGGTCATGTAGTATGGACTGATGCAGAGCAGTTTTGGGTCCCGCAGTTTGGACTGAGGCAGAGCAATTTAGGGCCAAGCAATATGGACTAAGGCTAAGTAGTTTATGGTCATGCAGTATGGGCCGAGGCTGAGCAGTATAGGGTCATGCAGTTTGAACAGAGGCTGAGATGTTTAGGGTCATGTATTACAGACCACGGCCGAGTTTAGGGTCCTATAGCATGGACCGAGGCAGAGCAATTTAGGGTCATTGAATATGAACTGAGGCTGAGCAGTTCAGGGTCATGCAGTATGGACCGAGGCTAAGAAGTATAGGGTCATGCAGTGTGTACCGAGGCTAAGTAGTTTAGGTTCATCCGGTAAAGGCTGAGCCTGAGCAATATAAGGTCAAGCAGTATGGACTGAGGCTGAGCAGTTTAGCGTCATACAGTATGGATCGAGGTTGAGCAGTTTGGAGTCTTGCAATATAGACCGAGGCTGAGCAGTTTCGGGTTATGCAGTATGGACTGAGGCTGAACAGATTAGGGTCATGCATTATGGACCGAGGCTGAGCAGTTTAGGGTCATGTTGTATGGACTGAGGCTGAACAGATTAGGGTCATGCATTATGGATCAAGGCTGAACAATTTACGAACATGCAGTAGGGACCGAGGCTGAGCAGTTTAGGGTCTTGCAGTCTGGGCCGAGGTTAAGCAACTTATGTTCATGTAGTATTTTGTAAGGCTGAGGTATTTTGGGTCATGCAGTCTGGACCAAGGCTGAGCTATTTAGGGTCATAGAGTGTGGACCTAGACGGAGCAGTATTAGGTAATGCAGTTTGTGCCGATGATGAGCAGTTTAGGGTCAAGCAATATGAACCATCGCAGAGCAGCTTAGGGTCATGCAATATGAACCAAGGCTGTCAAGTTTAGGGTCATGCAGTACGAACCGAGGGTGAGCAATTTAGGGTCTTGCAGTAAGGAGTGAGGTTGAGCAGTTTGGTCATGCATTATAGAAGGACGTTGAGCAGTTGAGGGTCGTATTGTATGGAACAAGGCAGAACAGTTTAGGATCATGAAATATGGGCCGAGGCTTAGCAATTTAGGGTCTTGCAGTATGGAAAGAGCCTAAACAGTTTAGGGTCATGCATTATCGACCGAGGCTGAGAAGTTAATGGTCATGTAGTATGGACTGAGGCTGAGCAGTTTAGGGTCATCGAGTATGGATCGAGGATGAGCAGTTTTGGGTTATGCAGTATAGACCGAGGCTGAGCAATTTAGGATCATACGTTATGGATAGAGACTGAGCAAATTAGGATCATGTAGTATGAACTGAGGATGAGCAGTTTACGGTCATGGACTAGAGACCAAGACTGAGCAGTTTTGGGTCATGCAATATGGACCGAGGCTGAGTGGTTTTGGGTCATCCAGTAGGGACAAAGTTTGAGCAATTCAGGGTCATGCAGTATGGACCGATGTTGAGAAGTTTAGGGTCATGCAGTATGGAACGAGGCTGAGCAGTTTAGGATTTTACATTATGGACTGAGGCTGAGCAGTTTGGGGTCATGCAGTGTGGACCGACGCTAAGCCGTATAGGGTTATGCAGTGTGGACTGAGTTTAAGTAGGTTAGGACCATACAGTACGGACTGAGGCTGACCAGTTTAGGGTCATGCAGTATCTACCGAGGCTGAGGATTTTAGGATCATACGGTATGAATAGAGGCTAGGCACCTTAGGGTCAGGCAATACAGACCGAGGCTGATCAGTTTCGGGTTTTGCAGTATGAATGGTGGCTGCGCAATTTAGGGTCATGCAATATGAACCGAGGCTGAGTACTTTATGGTCATGCGGTATGGATCGAGGCTAAGGAGTTGGGGTTGTGCTATATGGATTGAGGCTGAGCAATTTAGGGTCACGCAATATGGACTGAGGCCAAGCAGTCCAAGGTCATGCAGTACGAACAGAGTCTGAGTAGTTTGGGATCATTCAATAGACTGAGGAGTTTAGGGTCATCCAGTATGGACCGAGGCTAAGCAGTTTAGGGTCATGGAATATGAACCGAGGCTGAGCTGTTTAGGATATTGCGATATGGACCGAGTCTAAGAAGTTTAGGGTCATGCAGTACGGACCGAAGTTGAGCAATTGAGGGTAATGTTGTATGGACCGAGGATGAGCAGTTGAGTGTCATTTAGTGGGGAACAATGCTGAGCAGTTTAGGGACATGCTGTGTGAACCGAGGCTGATCAGTTTAGGGTCATGCAGTATGGACCGATGCAGTGGAATTCAAGGTCCTGCGGTATGGTCCGTGGAAGAGAAGTTTAGGGTTAAGCAATATGAACCATGGCTGAGCTACTTAAGGTCATGTTGTATGGACCGAGCAGTGTAGGGTCAAGTAGTATAGACCGAGGCTGAACAGTTTAGGGTCATATAGGTTGGACGGAGGCCAAGCTGTTTAGGGTCCTACAGTATGGATTGAGATAGAGAAATTTAGGGTCATGCAATATGGACTGAGGCTGAGCATGTTAGGGTCATGCAGTACAAACTGAGGCTGAGCAATATAGGGCCATGCAATGTGGAACGAGGCTAAGCAGTTTAGGGACATAGAGTATGAACCGAGGTTGAGAAGTTTAGGGTAATGCAATAAGGACCGTGGCTGAGCAGTTTAGGGTCATGCAATATGGACCGAGGCTAAACAATTTAGGGTCATGCAGTATGGATCGAGGATGAGCAGTTTAGTGTCATGCAGTATGAACCGATGTTGAGCAGTTTAGGGTCATGCAGTATGGACCGAGGCTGAGCAGTTTAGGGTCCTGTAGTATGGACCGAGGCAGTGCAGGTTTTGGTCAGGCAATATGGACTAAGGCTGAGTAGTTTAGGGTTATGCAGTATGGATCGAGGGTGAGCAGTATAGGGTCATGCAGTGTGGACTGAGGTTATGTAGTTTAGGGTCACACAGTACGGACTGCAGCTGAGCAGCTTAGGGTCATGCAGTATGTCTCGAGGCGGAGAAATGTAGGATCATGCGGTATGGACCAGGGTCATGCAATATGGACCAAGGCAGAGCAGTTTCGGGTTATGCAGCATGAAAGGTGGCTGAGTAGTTTAGGCTCATGCAATATGGACCACGGCTGACTAGTTTATGGTCATGCGGTATGGACCAAGGTTGAGGAAGTTAGGGTCGTGCTGTATGGATCGGGGCTGAGCAATTTAGGGTCACGCAATATCGACCGAGGCCAAGCAGTTCTGGGTCATGCAGTATGAACTGAGGTTGAGCTGTTTTGGTTCATGCAGTATGGACTGAGGAAGAGCAGTTTGGGGTCATGCAATATGGACCAAGAATGTGCAGCTTAGAGTCATGTAGTACAGATCGAGGCTGAGCAATATACGGTCATGCAGTTTGGACCGAGGTTGAGCAGTTTAGCGTCATGCATTATGGAAAGATGCTGAATAATTTTGGGTCATGTAGTATGGAGTGAGACAGAGCAATTTAGGATCATGCAATATGGACCGAGGTTAAGCAGTTTGGGGTCATGCAGTATGGACAAAATCAGAGCAGCTTAAGGTCATGCAGTATGGACCGAGGCTGAGGAGTTTAGGGTCATGTTGTATGGACCGAGGCTAAACAACTTAACGCCATGGAATATGGACTGAGGCTGAGCAGTTTAGGGTAATGCAATATGGACCGAGGCTGAGAGGTTCAGGGTCTTGCAGTATGGTCCGAGGTTGAACAATTTAGGGTAATACAGTATGGATCAAGAATGAGCAGTTTAGTGTCATGCAGTATGGAACAATGCTGAGATGTTTTGGGTCATGCCGTGCGGACCGAGGCTGAGCAGTTTAGGATCATGCAGTATGGACCGATGCAGTGCAGTTTAGGGTCCTGCGGTATGGATCAAGGCCGAGAAGTTTGGGGTCAAGCAATATGGACCATGGCTGAGCAATTTAAGGTCATGCTGTATGGACCGAGGGTGAGCAGCCTAGGGTCATGCAGTATGGACCAAGGCTAAGCAGTTTAGGGTTATATAGTATAGACAGAGGCCGAGCTGTTTCGGTCCTACAGTATGGACTGAGGAAGAGAAGTTTAGGGTACTGAGGTTGAGAGGTTTAGAGTCATGCAGTATGGATCGAGGCTGAGCAGTATAGGGTCATGCAATGTGGATCGAGGCTAAGTAGTTTAGGGTCATGGAGTCTGGACTTACGCTGAGCAGTTTAGGGTAATGCAATAAGGACCGTGGCTGAGTGGTTTATGGTCATGCAAAATGGACTGAGGCTGAGCAATTTAGGGTCATGTAGTATGGATCGAGGATGAGCAGTATACTGTCATGCAGTAAGGACCGATGTTGAGCAGTTTAGGGTCATGCAGTATGGACCCAGGCTGGGCAGTTTAAGGTCCCGCAGTATGGACCAAGGCAGAGCAGTTTTTGGTCAAGCAATATGGACCAAGGCTGAGTAGTTTAGGGTCATGTAGTATGGACTAAGGCTGAGCAGTATAAGGTCTTGCACTGTGGACCGAGGTTAAGTAGTTTAAGGTCATACAGTACGGACTGAGGCAAAGCAATTTAGGGTCATGCAGTATGTGCCAAGGCTAACCAGTTTAGGATCATATGGTAATGACTGAGGCTGAGCAGTTTAGGGTCATGCAATATGGACCGAGGCAGAGCAGTTTTGAGTTATGCAGCGTGGAAGGTGGCTGAGCAGTTCAAGCTCATGCAATATGGACCGAGGCTGAGCCCTTTATGGTCATGCGGTATGGACCGAGGCTGAGGAAGTTAGGGTTGTGCTGTATGGACCGAGGCTGAGCAATTTAGGGTCACGCAATATGGACCGAGGCCAAGCAGTTCAGGGTCAGGCAAGACCAACTAAGACAGAGCAGTTTTGGGTCATGCAGTGTGGACCCATGCAGAGCAGTTTTGGGTCATACAATAAGGGCCGAGGCTATGCAATTTGGGGTCCTATTGTATGGACCGAGGCTGAGCATTATAGGGTCGTGCAGTAAGGACCGAGGCTAAGCAGTTTAGGGTCATGCATTATGGAAGCAAGCTGAGCAGTTTAGGGTCCTATAGTATGGATTGAGGCAGAGCAGTAAAGGATCGTGCAATAAGGACCGAGGCTGAACAGTTTAGGATCGTGCAGTAGGGACAGAGCCTGACCAGTTTAGGGTCATGCGGTATGGTCCGAGGCTGAGCAGTTTAGGGTCATGCAGTATGGGTCGAGGCTAAGCAGTTTAGGGTCATGGAGTATGTACCAAGACTGAGCAGTTTAGGGTAATACAATAATGACCGGGGCTGAGCAGTATTGAGTCTTGCAGTATAGACCGAGGCTGAGCAATTTAGGGTGATGCAGTCTGGACCAAGGATGAGAAGTTTAATGTCATGCACTACGAACCGATGCTTAGCAGTTTCAGGTCATGCGATGTGTAGGGTCATGAAATATGGACCAAGGCTGAGCAATTCAGGATCATGCATTATGAACCGTTGTAGAGCAATTTAGGGTCCTGCTGTATGGACCGAGGCAATGCAGTTTAGGGTTATGATGTATGAACCAAGGCTGAGCAGTTTAGGGTTTTACAATATTGACCGAGGCTGAGCAGTTTTGGGTCATGCAGTGTGGACCGAGGCTGAGCAGTATATGGTCACGCTGTATAGACCGAGGCTGTGCAGTTTAGGGTCATGCAGTATGGACAGAGCCTGACCAGTTTAGGTTCATGCATTATGGACCAAGGCTAGGCAGTTTAGGGTCATGTAGTATGAACTGAGGCTGCGCAGTTTAGGGTCATGGAGTAGGGACCAAAGCTGAGCAGTTTTTTATCATGCAGTATGGACCGAGGATGAGCAGTTTAGGGTCATGTAGTATGGACCGATGCAGTGTAGTTTAGGGTCTTGCGGTATGGACCGAGGCAGAGACGTTTAGGGTCAAGCAATATGGACCATGGCTGAGAAATTTAAGGTCTTGCAGTATGGACCGACGCTGAGCAGTGTAGGGTCATGCAGTAACAACAGAGGCTAAGTAATTTAGAGTCATACAGTATGGACCGAGGCCGAGCTATTTAGGGTCCTTCAGTATGGACTGAGGCAGAGACGTTTAGGGTCATGCAATATGGATTGAGGCCGAGCAATTTAGAGCCATGCAGTATGGATCGAGGCTGAGCAGTATAGGGTCATGCAATGCAGACCGAGCCTAAGTGGTTTAGGGTCATGGAGTATGGACGCAGGTTGAGCAGTTTAGGGTATTGTAATAAGGACATTGGCCGAGCAGTTTCGGGTCATGCAGTATTGACCGACTCTGAGCAATATAGGGTAATGCAGTGTGGACCGAAGATGAGTAGCTTAGTGTTGGGTCATGCAGTGTGGGCCGTGGAAGAGAAGTTTAGGGTCATCCAGTATTGACTGATGCAGTGCAATTTAGGGTTCTTCCGTATGGACTGAGGCAGAGAAGTTTAGGGTCAAGCAATATGGACCAAGGCAGAGAATTTTAAGGTCATGCAGTAGGGACCGAGGTTGAGTGGTGTAGGGTCATGCAGTATGGACCGAGGCTGAGAAGTTTAGGGTCATACGGTATGGACCGAGGCTGAGCCGTTTACGGTCATGCAATATGGACCGAGGCTGAGCAGTTTTGGTTATGCAGTATGGACGATGGCTGAGCAGTTTAGTGTCATGTGATATGGATCAAGGCAGAACAGTTTAGGGTCATGCACTATGGACCTCGGCTGAGGATGTTAGGGTCGTGCTATATGGACCGTTGCTGAGCAATTTAGGGTCGTGCAATATGGATGTTTAGGGTCATGCAGTATGGATCGAGGCTAAGAAGTTTATGGCCATGCATTATGGAGCGAGGTTAAGCAGTTTACATCCCGTAGTCTTGATCGAGGCTGAGCAATTTAGGGCCATGTAGTATGGAGCAAGGTTGAGCTATTTAGATTCTCGCAATATTGATCGAGGCTGAGCTGTTTAGGGTCATGCAGTGTGGACCGTGGCTGAGCAGTATTGGGTCATGCAGTATGGACCGAGGCTCAGCAGTTTAGGGTCAAGCAGTATGGACAAAGCCGGACCAGTTTAGGGTCATGCAGTATGCGGTCATACAGTATGGACCGATGCAGAGTAGTTTAGGGTCCTACAGTATGGATCGAGGAAATGCATTTTAGGGTCAAGCATTATGATCCAAAACCCCGCAGTTTATGGTCATGTAGTTTGGACCGAGGCTGAGCAGTATTGTGTCATGCAGTATGGACCGAGGCTGAGCAGTTTAGGCCCATTGACAGAGAAAGAGCAGTTTAGGGGCCTAAAGTATGGACCGAGGAGGAACAGTTTAGGGTCATGCAATATGGACTGAGGCTGAGCAGTTTAGGGTCATACAGTATGGACCGAGGCTGAGCAGTTTAGGGTCATGCAGTGTTGACTGAGGCTAAGTAGTTTAGGGTCATGCAGTACGGACTAAGCGCAGTTTACGGTCCTGCAATATGGAACGAGGCTGAGCAGTTAAAGGTCATCAAGTGCGGACCAGGGCTAAGTAGTTTAGGGTCATGCAATATGGACCGAGGCTCAACAGTTTCGGGTTATGCAGTATCGATGAAGGATGAACAATTTAGGGTCATCCAATATGGATCGAGGCTGAGCAATTTTGGGTCATGCAATTTGGACGAACGCCAAGCAATTTAGGGGTATGCAGTATGGACACAGGCAAAGCCGTTTGAGGTCATGCAGTATGGACCGAGGCTGAGCAGTTTAGGGTCCTGCAATCTGGACCGAGGCTAAGCAGTTTAGTGTCATGTTGTATGGACTGAGGCTGAGCAATTTAGGGCCAAGAAATATGGACGTAGGAAGAGCAGTTTAGTGTCATGCAGTATGGACAGATGCTGAGCAGTTTAGGGTCATGCAGTATGGATAGAGGTTGAGCAGCTTAGGGTCATGAAGTATTGACCAAGGCTGAGCAGTTTCGGGTCATGCAGTGGGAACCGAGGCTGAGCAATATAGGGTACTGCATAATAGACCAAGGCTGAGCAGTTTGGGGTCATGCAGTATGGAAAGAGCCTGAGCAATTTAGGTTCATGCTTTATGCCCTGAGGCTGAGCAGTTTAGGGTCATGTAGTATGGACTGAGACTGAGCAGTTTAGGGTCATGGAGTGTGGACCGAGGAAGAGCAGATTTGGGTCATGCAAAATGGACCGAGACTGTGCAGTTTAGGGCCATGCAGTACGGACCGAGGCTGAGCAGTTTAGAGACATGCAGTATGGACTAATGCTGAGCAGTTTAGGGTCATGCACTATGGATTGAGGCTGAGCAGTTTAGGGTCCTGCAGTATGGATCGAGGTAGAGCAGTTTAGGGTCATGCAACATGGACCAAGGCTGAGCAGTTTAGGGTCATGCAATATTGACTAAGGCTGAGCAATCTGGGGTCATGCTGTAAGGACCGAGGCTGAGTAGTTTAGGGTCTTACAGTAGGAGGCTGAGCAGTTTAGGGTCCTACAGTATGGATTGAGGCAGAGTAGTTTAGCGTCATGCAATATGGATCGAGACTGAGCAGTTTTGGGTCATGCAGTATAGATAGAGCTTGTGCAGTTTAGGGTCATGCAGTTTGGACCAAGGCTGAGCAGTTTAAAGTCATGCAGTTTGGACCGAGGCTCAGCAGTTTAGGGTCATGGAGTATGGTCTGAGGCTGAGCAGGTTTGGGTCATGCAGTATGGATAGAGACTGTGCAGTTTACGGCCATGCAATATGGACAAAGCCTAAGCAGTTTTAGGTCATGCAGTATAGACAGATGCTGAGCAGTTTAGGGTCATGGAGTATGGACCGAGGCTGAGCAGTTTAGGGTCATCCAGTATGCACCCAGGTTGAGCAGTTTAGGGTCATGCAGTATGGACCGGGGCTAAGTTGTTTAAGGTCTGCACTATGAACCGAGGCTGAGCAGTTTAGGGTCCTACAGTATGAACCGAGGCAGAGCGGTTTATAGTCATCCAATATGGACGAAGGCAGTGTAGTTTAGGTGAGCAGTACAGAGCCATACTGTAAGACCGAGGCTGAGCTTCATAGGGTCATGCAGTATGGAAGGAGGCTAAGGAGTTTAGAGTCCTATAGTATGGACCGAGGCAGAGCAGTTTAGGATCTTGATGCAGAATGGACAGAGCCTGAGAAGTTTAGGGTCACGCAGTATTGACCGAGGCTGAGCAGTTAACGGTCATACAATATGGACCAAGGCCAAGCAATTTAGGGTCATGGAGTGTGGACCGAGGCTGAGCAGTTTAAAGTAATGTAGTATGGACCGAGGCTGATCAATTTAAGGTCATGCAGTATGGACCGAGGCTAAGCAGTTTCAGGTCATGCAGTATGGACCGAGGCTAAGCATTTTAAGGTCATGCGGTATGGACGTAGGCTAAGTCATTTAGGGTCATTCAATATGGATCGAGGCTAAGCAATTCAGGGTCACACAGTGTGGACCGAGGCTGAGAAATTTAGGGTCATGTAGTATGGACCGAGGCTGAGCAGTTTATTGTCATGCAGTAGAGACCAAGGCTGAGTAGTTTAGGGTCATGCAGTGTGGATC
The DNA here is from genome assembly GCF_000471905.2 of Amborella trichopoda. The sequence goes on from NW_006497436.1 coordinate 483,989, forward strand.
AAGGCAAAGAAGTATAGCGTCATGCATTGTGGACTGAGGTTGAGCTGTTTAGGGTCATGCAGTATGGACCGAGGCTGAGCAATTTAGGGTCATGCAGTATAGACCAAGGATGAGCAGTTTAGAGTCATGGAGTATAGGCCGAGGCTGAGCAATTTAGGGTCATGCAGTATGGACCGAGGCTGACCTGTTTAGGGTCACGCATTATGGATCGAGTCTGAGTGGTTTAGGGTCATGCAGTATGGATCGAGGCTGAACAGTTTAGAGTCATGCTGTATACCCCGAGGCTAAGCAGTTTAAGGTCATGCAGTATGGACCGAGGTTGAGAAGTTAGGGTTCTGCAGTATGGATCGAGGCTGAGAAATTTAGGGTCATGTAGTATGGACCGAGGCTGAGTAGTTTAGGGTGATGCATCAGAGACCGAGGCTGAGAAGTTTAGTGCACATGCACACCGCGCGTGCGCAACTCTACTCATTTGATTTCTGTGAAATTCGTGCTTCTTTTTACGCGCAATTGTGGCGGCTAGTGCACCATTGTTCACCCTACTATTTTCCCCATGTTCACCCAAACACATTCGCAATAAGTGCCACCAAATTGCCCTCCGTAGAAGTTTAGTGCACATGCAAACCGCACACGCCTAACTAAACGTGGGCGATTCGTGCAAAAAGCGTGCAATTTTTTCCCTTGCAAATGTGGCGGCATATGTACAATTGTGCACCCTACTATTTGCCGCACATTCCCTCAAATAAGTGCGCAAGAAGTGCCGCCAAATTGCCCTTCGTTAGAAGTTTAGTGAACATGCGTACCGTACGACTATAACTCAACGCGTGCGATTTGAGCGTAAACTGTGCCACTTTTTTGTGCACAATTGTGGCGACTTGAACTCTACTATTTGCCCCACATTCTCGCAAACACGTGCACAAGAAATGCCACCACAATGCCCTCCGTACGAAGTTTAGCGCACATGCGCACAGTGCGCGCTCAACTCAAGATGTGCGATTCGCATGAAAACCGTGCTAATTACTTGCACGCAATTGTGGCGGCTGGTGCAAATATGTGCACCCTACAATTTTCCCTAGGTTGCCCCAAATACATGCGCAAGAAGTGCCACCAAATTGTCCTTTGTACGAAGTATAGTGCACATTCGTACCACATGCACGTAACTCAATGCGTGCGATTCGCTTGAAACCGTGTCATTTTTTGGAGCGCAATTGTGTCGGCTTGTGCACAATTTTGCACCTTACTATTTCCCTCACGTTTCCCCAAACACGTGCACACCAAATTGCTCTTTGTACGAAGTTTAGTGCACATGCGCACCGTGCTCGCTCAACTCAACGCGTGCGATTTACNCGAAAATCGTGCTGGTTTTTTGCGCAACATTGTGGCGGCTTGTGCACAATTGTGCACCCTCCTATTTCCCCCACGTTCTCCCAAACACGTATGCCAGAAGTTCCACCAAATCGTCCTCCGCACGAAGTTTAGTGCACATCAGTGCCGCACGAGCTCAACTCAACCTGTGATATTCGCTCGAAAACCGTTCTGTTTTTTTGTGCTCAATTGTGGCAGCTTGTGTACAATTGTGCACCCTACTATTTGCCCAATGTTCCCCCAAACACGTACGCAAGAAGTGCCTCCATATTACCCTCCGTAGAATTTTAATGCACATGCGAACCGCGCATGCTCAACTCAATGTGTGTGATTCGAGCAAAAATCGTGCCTTTTTTTTCCACGCAATTGTGGCAGCTAGGGAAGAATTGTGCACCCTACTATTTGCCCCATGTTCCCCCAAACACATGCGTAAGAAGTTCCACCAAATTTCCCTCCGTAAGAAGTTTAGTGCACATGTGTGCCGCGCGCGCTCAACGCAACGCGTGCGATTTACACGAAAACCGTGACGATTTTTTACGCGCAATTGTGGCGGCATGTGCACTATTTTGCACCCTACTATTTACCCCACGTTCCCCCAAACAAGTGCGCAAGAAGTTCTGCCAAATTTCCCTTCATAAGAAGTTTAGTGCACATGCGCACCGTGCGACCTCGACGCAACACGTGCAATTTGAGCGAAAACTGTGCCATTTTTTTGCACACAATCGTGGCGACTTGTGCACAATTGTGCACTCTCCTATTTGCCCATAGTTCCCGCAAAAACGTGGGTAAGAAGTGCCAGAACAATGCCCTCCGTACGAAGTTTGGTGCACATGCGCATCGCACGTGCTCAACTCAATGTGTGAGATTCGCGCAAAAACCGTGGCGTTTATTTGCGCACAATTGTGGTGGCTTGTGCACAATTGTGCACCCTCCCCACGTTCCGAAAAAACATGTACAAGAATTTCCCAAGAAGTGCCACTAAATTTCCCTCTATACAAATTTTAGTGCAGTTGCGCACCGCGCGTGCTCAACTCAATGCGCTCGATTCGGGTGAAAACCGTGCCTTTTTTGCATGCAATTGCGGCGGCTTGTGCACAATTTTGCACCCTACTTTTTGTCCCAGGTTCCCCCAAACACATGCGCTAGAAGTTCCACCAAATTGCCCTCCGTCCGATGTTTAAAGCACATACGTACTGGATGCGCTCAACACAACGTGCGCGATTCATGCGAAAACCGTGTCATTTTTTAGCGCACAATTTTGTCGACTTGTACACAATTGTGCACCTTACTATTTCCCTCACATTCCCTCAAACATGTGCGCACGAAGTGCCACCAAATTGTCCTCCGTATTTAGTTTAGTGCACATGTGTACCACGCGTGCTCAACTCAATGTGTGCGATACGCATGAAAACCGTGCCATTTTTTTACGTGCAATAGTGGCGGCTTCTGCACAATTGTGCTCCCAACTATTTGTCCCACGTTCCCCTAAACAGGTACACAAGAAGTATCGCAAAATTGCCCTCCATACGAAGGTTAGAGCACAAGCGCATCGCGCTCGCTCAACTCAACGCGAGAGATTCGCGCTAAAACCTTGCCAATTTTTTACACGCAATTGTGGCGGCTTGTGCACAATCATGCACCCTACTATTTGCCCCATGTTCCCCCATACATATGTGCTAAATGTGCCACCAAATTGCCCTCTGTACGAAGTTTAGTGCACATGCGCATGCCGCACGCTCAACACATCGCGTGAGATTCGCACGAAAACTGTGCCGTTGTTTTTAGCACAATTGCGGCAGCTTGTCCACAATTTTTCACCCTACTATGTGCCCCATGTTCCCCCAAACATGTGCGCAAGAAGAGCCATGAAATTTCCCTCCGTACAAAGTTTAGTGCACATGCATGCGAAAAACTCAACACGTGCGATGCACGTGAAAATCGTGTCGTTTGTTTTAGAGCAATTGTGGAGGCTTATGAACAAATTTGAACCCTAATATTTGCCAAACTTTCCCCCAAATCCTTACTCAAAAATTGGCACCACATTGCCCTCCGTAAGAAGTTAGTGCACATGCGCAACCCAACTGGTGCGATTCTAGTGAAAACCATGCCTTTTTTTACGTGCAACTGTGGCAGCTTGTGCACAATATTGCGCCCTACTATGTGACCCACGTTCACCCAAATTACCCTCCATAGGAACTTTAGTGCACATACGTACCGCGTGTGCTCAACTCAACGCGTGCGATTCACGCGAAAACCATGCCTTTTTATTACACACAATTGTTGCGGCTTATGCACAATTGTGCACCCTACTATTTTCCCACATTCCCCCAAACACATGTGCAAGAAGTTCCACCAATTGCCCTTCGTACGAAGTTTAGTGCACATGCGTGCCACGCGCACTAAACTCAACGCATGTGATTCTCGCAAAAATCGTGTCGTTTTTTAGGTGCAATTGAGGCCGCTTGTGCACAATTGTGCACCCTAATATTTACCCCATGTTCCCCCAAACACGTGCGCAATAAGTGCCACAAAATTGCCTCCATATGAAGTTTAGTGCGCTTGCGCAGCGTGCGCGCTCCACTCAATGCGTGCGATTCGCGTCAAAACCTTGCCATTTTCTTACACACAATTGTAGCATCTCGTGCACAATTGTACACCCTACTATTTGTCCCACATTCCCCCAAACACATGCATTAGTAACACTACCAAATTTCCCTCCGTATGAAGTTAGCACATGCAAACTACGCGCGCTCAACTCCACGCGTGAGAGTCGTGCGAAAACCGTGCCATTTTTTTCCACGCAATTGTGGCGGCTTGTGCATAACTATACACCATACTATTTTCCATACGCTCCCCCAAGCACAGGCGCAAGAAGTGCCACCAAATTGCTTTCTGTATGAAGTTCAGAGCACCTGTGCTCCACGTGCACACATATCAACTCATGAGATTCGGGTGAAAACTGTGGCATTTTTTTGTGCGCAATTATGGCAGCTTGTGCACATATGTGCACCCAACTATTTGCCCAACTATCCCCCAAACACGTGTGTAAGAAGTACAACCAAATTTCCCTCTGTAGGAGCACATGCGCACCACACGTGCTCAACACAATGCGTGCGAAACTATGCCGTTATTTTGCACGCAATTGTGTCGGCTTGTGCATAGTTGTGCACCCTACTATTTGCCCCACATTCTCCCAAACCCTTGCGCAAGAAGTGCCACCAAATTTCCCTCCGTACAAAGTTTAGTGCACATGCGCACTGCCGCGCTCAACTCAACTCGTGCCACTCTCGCGAAAACCGTGCCTTTTTTTACTCGCAATTGTGGCGACATGTGCACAATTGTGCACCCAACTGTTTGCCCCATGTTCCCCCAAACACGTGCACAAAAATTTCCTCCAAATTGCCCTCCGTAAGAAGTTTAGTGCACATGAGCACTGCGCGTGCTCAACTCGATGTGTGTGATTCGTGCAATACCCGTGCATTTTTTTCATGCAATAATGAGGCTGTGCACAATTGTGCACCCTACTATTTGCCCCACGTTCCCCCAAACACGTGCGCAATAAGTGTTACAAAATTTTCCTCCGTAGGATGTTAAGTGTTCTTGCACAGCGTGCGCGCTCAACTCAACACTTGCGATTCGCACGAAACCCATGCCGTCTTTTTGCCTGCAATTTGTCGCGGCTTGTGCATAATTGTGCACCCTACTAATTGCGCTATGTTCCCCAAAACACGTGCACAAGAAGTGCCACCAACTTTCTTTATGTATGAAGTTTAGAGCACTTGACTCAACGCCTACGATTCACACGAAAATCGTGCCTTTTTTTTTTCACGCAATTGTGGAGGCTTGTGCACAATTTTGCACCCTACTAATTGCCCCATGTTTCCCCAAACACGTGCTTAAGAAGTGCCACCAAATTGCCCTCTGTACGAAGTTTAGTACACATGCACGCCACACGCTTTAACTCAATGCATGTGATTCGCTGGAAATCACGTCGTTTTTTTGCGTGCAATTGTGGCAGCTTGTGCAGAATTGTACACCCTACTATTTGCCCCATGTTCTCCCAAACACATGGGTAAGAACTGCCACCAAATTTCCTCCGTAGGAAGTTTAGTGCCATGCAAACCGCGCGTGCTCAACTCAACGTGTGTGATTCCTGAGAAAACCGTGTTGTTTTTTTACGTGTAACTATGGCAGCTTGTGCACAATTGTGAACCCTACTATATGCCCCATGTTCCCCCAAACACATTCGCAAGTAGTGCTACCAAATTGCCCTCCGTATGAAGTTTAGTGCACATGTGAACTGCTCGCACTCAACTCAACCCGTGCGAGTCAGGTGAAAACTGTGCCATTTTTTTCCGCGCAATTGTGGCGGCTGCCCATATATGTGCACCCCTGCTATTTTCCCTATGTTCCCCCAAACACATGAACAGAAGTGCCACCAAATTGCTTTTTGTACAAAGTTTAGAGCACCTACACACCGTGCGTACACATATCAACGCGTGCGATTCAGGCGAAAACCGTGCCGTATTTTTTCTTGCAATTGTGCCGGCTTGTGCAGAGTTGAGCACCCTACTATTTGCCCCACTATCCCCCAAACACTTGCGCTAGAAGTGCCACCAAATTTACCCCTGTAGGAAGTTTGGTGCACAAGCGCACCGCCCTTTCTCAACACAACACGTGCGATTCTCGCGAAAACCGTGCCATTTTTTTGCACACAACTCCATATTGGATCGATGCTGAGTAGTTTAGGATCATGCAATTTGGATCGAGGCTCGGCAATTTAAGGCCCTGCAGTATGGACCGAGGCAGAGCAGTTTAGGGTCGTGCAATATACATCAAGGCTGTGCGGTTTAGGGTCATACAGAATGGATCGAGGCTGAGCTGTATAGGGTCATGCAGTAAGGTTCGAGGCTGAGCAGTTTACGGTCATGCAGTATGGAAGGAGGCTGAGCAGTTTAAGGTCCTTTAGTATGGACCGAGGCTGAGCAATTTAGGGTCACGCAATATGGACCGAGGCCAAGCAGTTTAGGGTCATGCAGTATGGACCGCGGCTATGTTGTTTAAGGTCTTGCAATACGAACCAAGGATGAGTAGTGTAGGGTCCTACAGTCTGAACCGAGGATGAGCAATTTAGTATCATGAAGTATGGAGCAAGGCTGAGCTTTTTAGGGTCATGCAGTATGGACCGAGGATGAGTTGTTTACGGTCATGCTATGCGGACCCAAGTTGAGCAGTTTAGGGTCATGCAGTATGGACCAAGGCTAAGCAGTTTAGGTCGCGCAGTATGGACAGAGCTTGACCAGTATTGGGTCATGCATTATGGATCGAGGCTGAGCAGTTTAGGGTCATGCAGTATGGACTGATGCAAAGCAGTTTAAGCTCTTGCAGTATGGACCGAGGTAGAGCAGTTTAGGGTCAAGCAATATGGACCAGAGATGAGCAGTTTGGGGTCATGTCGTATGGACCGAGGCTGAGCAGTATAGGGTCATACAGTATGGACCAAGGCTGAGTAGTTTAGGGTCATGCTGTATGGACCGCGGCTGAGCAGTTTATGGTTTCACAGTATGGACCAAGGCAGAGTAGTTGAGGGTCATGAACATGGACTAAGGCTAAGCCATTTAAGGTCATGCAGTATGGACCGAGGCTGAGTAGTATAGGGTCATGCAGTGTGGATCAAGGCTAGGTAGTTTAGGGTCATGTAATACAGACTGATGTTGAACAGTTTAGGGTGATGTAGTATAGACCGAGGCTAAAAGGTATAGGGTCATACAGTATGGATCGAGGCGGAGCAGTTTAGGGTCATGCAATATGGACCGAAGTTGAGAAATTTCAGGTTATGTAGTATGGATCGTGGCTGAGCAGTTAGGGTCACACAATATGGACAGAGGCTGAGCAGTTTAGGGTCTTGTAATACAGACTGAGGCTGAACAGTTTAGGGTGATGCAGTATGGGCCAAGGCTAAGAGGTTTAGAGTCATACAGTATGGATCGAGGCAGAGCAGTTTAGGGTCTTGCAATATGGACCGAGGTTGAGCAATTTCAGGTTATGCAGTATGGACCGTGGCTGAGCAGTTAGGGTCACACAATAAGGCTGAGCAGTTTAGGGTCATGTAGTATGGATCAAGGCTGAGGGCATTTGGGTCGTGCTGTATGGATCGAGGGTGAGAAATTTAGGGTCATGCAATATGGACCGAGACCAAGCCGTTAAGAGTCATGTAGTATGGACCGAGGCTAAGCAGTTTAAGGTCATGCAGTATGGACCGAGGCATTGCAGCATAGGTACAGACCGAGGCTGAGGAGTATAGGGTCATGTAGTATGGATCGAGGCGGAGCGGTTTTAGGGTC
>NW_006497436.1:492038-517883 GCF_000471905.2 Amborella trichopoda
GGACCGAGACCAAGCCGTTAAGAGTCATGTAGTATGGACCGAGGCTAAGCAGTTTAAGGTCATGCAGTATGGACCGAGGCATTGCAGCATAGGTACAGACCGAGGCTGAGGAGTATAGGGTCATGTAGTATGGATCGAGGCGGAGCGGTTTAGGGTCGGGCATTATGGAAGGAGGCTGAGCAGTTCAGAGTCCCATAGTAAGGATCGAGGCAGAGCAGTTTAGAACCATGTAATATGGATCGAGGCTGAACAGTTTGGGGTCATGCAGTAAGGACGGAGCCTGAGCAATTTAAGGTCAAGCAGTAAGGGCCGAGGCCGAGTAGTTTAGGGTCATGAAGTATGGACCGAGGCTAAGCTATTTAGGGTCAAGGAGTATGGACCGAGGCTGAGCAGTTTAGTGTAATGCAGTATGGACCAAGGCTGAGCAGTTTAGGGTCATGCAGTACGGATCGAGGTTGAGCAAATTAGGGTAATGCAGTATGGACCGAGGATGAGCAGTTTAGTGTCATGGACTATGGACCGATGCTGAGTGATTTACGGTCATGCAGTTTAGATCGAGACTGAGCAGTTTAGGGCCATGCAAAATGGACCAATGCAGAGCAGTTTAGGGTCATGCAAAATGGACCAATGCAGAGCAGTTTAGGGTTCTGCAGTAGGGACCGAGGCAAAGCAGTATAGGGTCAAGCAATATGGACCAAGGCTGAGCAGTTTAGGGTATTGCAGTATGGACAGAGGCTGAACATCGTAGGGTCAAACAGTATGGTCTGAGGCTGAGTAGTTTAGGGTCATATAGTATGGACCGAGGCAGAGCTGTTTAAGGTCCTACAGTATGAACCAAGGTAGAGCAGTTTCGGCCATGCAATATGGACTGAGGCTGAGCAGTTTAGGGTCATATAGTATTGATCGAGACTGAGTAGTATAGGGCCATACCATGTGGACCAAGGCTAAGCAGTTTAGGGTCATGGAGTATGGACCAAGGCTGAGCAGTTTAGGGTAATGCAGTATGGACCGAGGCAGAGCAGTTTAGGGTCATGCGGTATGGACCGAGGCTGAGCAATATAGGGTCATGCAGTATGGACTGAGGATGAGCAGTTTAGTGTCATGCAGTATGGATCGATGCTGAGCAGTTTTGGGTCATGCTGATGGCCCGAGGTTGAGCAGTTTAGGGTCATGTAGTATGGGCCGATGCAGAGCAATTTAGGGTCCTGCAGTATGGATTGAGGCAGAGCAGGTTTGGGTCAGGGTCATGCAATATGGACCAAGGTGGAGCAATATAGGGTCATGCAGTGCCGACCGAGGGTAAGTAGTTTAGGGTCATGCAGTACGGATTGAGGCAGAGCAGCTAAAGGTCATGCAGTATGAACCGAGGCTGAGAAGTTTAGGATCATAGGGTATGGACCGAAGCTGAGCAGTTTCAGGTCGTACTGTATGGATCGAGGCTGAGCAATTTAGGGTCATGCAATATGGACCGAGGCCAAGCGGTTCAGGGTCATGCAGTATGGATCGAGGCCGAGCAATTTAGCTTTTTAAAGTATTGATCGAGTCAGAACAGTTAAGGTCATGCAATATGGACTGAGGTTGAGTAGTTCAAGGTCATGCAAAATTGACCGAGACTGAGCAGTTTTGGGTGATGAAGTCTGGATCGAGCCTGTGCAATTTAGGGTCATGTAGTTTGGCGTAAGGCAGAGCTATTTAAGGTCATGCAGTTTGGATCGAGGTTGGGCTGTTTAGGTTCATACAGTGTGGACCGAGGCTGAGTAATATAGGGTCATGCAATTTGGACCGAGGCTGAGCGGGTCAAGCATTATGCACAGAGCTTGACCAGTTTAGAGTGATGCATTACTGACGGAAGCTGAGAAATTTAGGTTAGCAGTTTAGAGTCATGTAGTATGGACTGAGGCTGTTGAATTTAAGCATGCAGTATGAACCTAGGCTGAGCAGTTTTGAGTCATGTAATGTGGAACGAGGCTAAGCAGTATAGGGTCATGCAGTATGGGCCGAGGCTGAGCAGTTTAGGGTCATGCAATATGGACAGAGCCTAACCAGTTTAGGGTCATGCATTATAGACCGAGGCTAAGCAATTTAGGGTATGGATTGAGGCTGAGCAGTTTAGGGTCATGGAGTAGGGACCAAGGCTGAGAGGTTTTGGGTCATGCGAACCGAGGCCGAGCAGTTTAGCGTCATGCAGTATGGACAAAGGCTGGGTTTAGGGTCATGCACTAAGGACAGATGCTGAGAAGTTTAGGCGCATGCTGTATGGACAGTGGCTAAGTAGTTTAGGGTTCTGCAGTATGGACTGAGGCAGTGCAGTTTGCAGTCATGCAATATCTACCAAGGTTATGCAGCTTAGGTCATGTGGTACGGACCAAGGCTGAGCAGTATAGGGTCATGCAGTAACGATCGAGGCTGAGCAATTTAGGGTCATACATTATGGATGGCGGATGAGTAGTTGAGGGTCTTATAGTATGGACGGAGGCAGAGAAGTTTAGGATCATGCAATATGGACCCAGGCTGAGCGGTTTAGGGTCATGCAGTATGGACAGAGCCGGAGCAGGTTAGGGTCATGCAGTATGGACCGAGGCTGAGGGGTTTAGGGTCGTGCAGTATGGACCGAGGCTAAGCAGTTTCAGGTCATGGAGTATGGACCGAGGCTAATGCAGTATGGCGTGAAATATGGACCAATGTTGAGTAGTTTAGCGTCTTGCAGTATGGACCACGGCAGAGCAGTTTAAGGTCAAGCAAAGGCGGAGCAGTTTAGGGTTATGCAGTAAGGACCGAGGTTGAGAAGTATAGCGTCATACAGTATGGACCGAGGCTGAGCAGTTTAAGGTCATACAGTATGGACCCAGGCCGAGTTGTTTAGGGTCCTACAGTATGGATCGAGGCAGAGTAGTTTAGGGTCCTGCCACATGGACTGAGGCTGAGCAATTTAGGGTCATGCAGTATGGACTGAGACTGAGCAATATTGGGTCATGCAGTGTGGACCGAGGCTAAGCAGTTTAGGGACATGGAGTATGGACAGAGGTTGTGCAGTTTAGGGCATGGCACTCAATTGCCAGACTGGCCTGGTTCTGACTGACGAGGTCCGTACAAATTCCTCGGCTTCATAATCACAAACATTCCGCATGAGGCTTAGGACTTTGACAAGATCCCTCAAAAACGTATCTTCTCCCCCTAAAGTCTCAATGGACGGACCTATGAACAATGCATCCCTATGTTTAACCATCCTAGTTGCACCATTGCGTGAATCTCCTCGGCATTCACGTAGTCCTGTGGCTAGGAAGAAAAAAATAACTGCTGAGAAAATTATCCAAATGTTGCCCTTCTCACTTCTCTCGAAGCACAACAATCGGTGGGGCAAGCTGTTTGAACACATTTTTTAGCACCTTAGTTAAGATCTTCATCAATAATCCAAAAGGCTATTTGTCAAGTTTCATCACGATCAGACATGTCTAAGGCAATGAACACAAAGAAACAATTTCAGAAAAATTAGCCTCTAGCACCCTAAAATGGACCCCGTAACTAGAACTATCTTTTTGGTGCGTCAACTTGAGATGGGACCACTGTCATTGGATCTTGCATAGTTGAAAACTCCTCTGGGTCAAGTTTCGACTTAATCGTTCACTCCAAGACAAAGTTATGTGTAAAATACCAAAAAGGGGTGGGAGGCGCACTATTCCCATGCGGCCACCTTACACAAAAGCATCATTAAAGGTGGCTGTTTTTATAGTCACTGGCAGTGACTTTTGGGGTCAATATCTCACTCTTTCGGAGTTGGATCATACTCAAACTTTGTGAGCGTGTTTGTCTCGTCAAGACAAGTGATTCAATATGTGGTATGCCCCATGACACTGCCCGACCAGGGAGAAAAACTAGAGGAAAGTTGTTGATCTGTGAAGAAAAGTTGCAGAAAATTCATCAGTAGCGCCCCCCACTCCGGTGACCAAATCACAACGCTCACGTACTCAATTGACGTGAAACTAATTGTATTATATGTGTAAGGTTTGTGGCTATCTTCAGTCTGAACCCCACGTACGATGAACGAATGGATTTCACACATAGAGGCAACAAAGCTGCTGCAAATTCTGGCAGCCAAATTTCAAAATTCCGAGCATAAACTCAAGATGACAAAATCTTCATCTGGCCACGAAATAGAGCCACGCTAGTTGTAATGTGATTGTGATGGCATGCTCAATGTGATTCAATGAAGAAATCACGAAGAAACATTAAGGAATAAGCACACAATCGATCCAAAGTTTTCAAGATTCATCCAAATCTCAAGTCTCATGGTCGTGGCTTAAAAACACGATCCATGGCTCGAAATTGGTATCAAATAGATCGTCATGGCGAGCCCTACAAGAAAATAATCATCTTTGGATCAAACGGGCAACAGAACAACCCCGGATCAGTCATAGAAGATCACGCAAGTTCTCGAGTAGCAGCAGGGACTGTTATGGAATTCAACACATTGTTAGGCAGGGACAAAACAGTCCTTTTGCACCCATTTTTATAATTTATAATCTCTCCCTTTCTCACTCCTCTTTTTCATCTCTATCTCTCTTTCTTTCTCTTCTTCTCATCTTTATCTCTCTCCTCTCTCTCATCTCTATCTCCCTTTCCCTCTCCTCTTTCTCTCTCTCTTCTTTTGGCACAGTCGGTGAAGCCTAAGGCCAACTGTATCTTCCCTCTCTTCTTTGTCTAACCCAATCGGTGAAGCCTAGTGCCGACTGCTTCTTCTCTCTCCTCTCTTCTTAAATACAATCGACGAAGTTTAGTGCTGACTGTATCTTTTTCTCTCTTCTCTTTCCAATTCAGCCGATGATGCTCAACACTGACAATGTCTTCTCTCTCCTGACTTCTTAAACACAATCGAAGAAGCCTAGCACCGACTGTGCTTGTTTCTCTCTTCTCTTTCCAACCTAGCCGATGATGACTAGAGCCGACTGTGTCTTTCCTTCTCTTCCTCTTCCAACACAACCGGTAATGCCTAGCACTGACTGTGTCTTTCACACTCTTTTCTCCTTCCTTCTCTCTTCTCTCACACTCTTCTCCTTGTTTCTTTCTTTTCCTTTCTCTCCTCTCTTTCTTATTCTATTACTTCTTACTCTCTCTTTATGATTGTCATTCTTTCTGTTGTCCTTTCATTTGATTAAGAAGGGTTGAGATTTGCCTCTTATGGTAGTCCTGTCATCTAGCCGTAATGTTGTTGTGTCAGAATTCCTGCGCCTGCTTATCGCCACGACAGACTAACCATCGTGCCTAGCTAGTCAGTATCGGTATTGACATCTAGTAGTAACCTTGTTGAGCTGGTCTGAGTTACCGAGCCTGTTTTACTATCACATCAGGCCAATTACCAACCAACTTAATCACTATGTTGATTCCCCCGCCTGGTCAAATTCTTCTTCCCCCCATATTTTTTCTCTCGTTCTTTCCTTCTTCTTTTGAATGTGCACGCCTACATACGTTCACTCAAAAGGCCAAGTGAGGACCCACCTATCTTATAACCTTTGTTATATATGCGTGATTACAGAAAACAAGAGAATACAAGCTAAGGGAGGTCATTCTGAACCAGTTTTATTACTGGGGGGCTTTCTTCATGATCTAAGAGGGTGCCCACTCGAGCCAGCCTAGTAAGTCCCCAACCCACCTTAAATTCCTTTCTCATCGGTTGATAATACCTGCCCTTATTCTCGAACGAGGTTCCCGAGAGAGCAAAGTCAAAGTCCCGGGTCTCCCCTGAAACATGAGACACGTGCTGCCTAGTCATCCAGATCCGGAGGGTGAGATCGAGGCACTTAACCAATTGCAACTGACTCAGGGAAGTAGTTCTGTAGGGTTGGCAATGGAGGAAGTGGCTTGAGGAACTCGACCTCAGTCTAGGGTTTAGGGAGTTTCATCTTTCGACGAGCGGCTCTTGGTGCTCGACTCCTTCTACAATTTTTGGGAATGGGTGCATGGTTAGATTCATGAGGCTTAGGGGTCAACCTTGATTGGCTAACAGCCTCCCTCTTCATGGATTTTATTTTTTTTCATCCTCGATATACCTGTCGTGGTTCGAAAGTCGAGGGTTCATCAGAGTATAAAGGCTTGGGCAGCGTGTCATCATAGGGGATCTGTGACTGAGTGACCTCACGTGTTGACAGTTCAGTGGATTGAACATGATCCTTGAGGATAGATATGATGGAGCATCCTCCTCGTACTTTCTTTGACATTATTGCTCGGAAGCCAAAACACCCATCTAAGTCATGGCCTCGTATCTGGTGATATAGGCACTAGAGGTTTTCAGTCCCCTGAGCAAGGTGCCTGAGCTGTCTTGACGGCTTCGGTGTGATGACCCAACTTGGAGCACTATGCAAAATAGGACCTGCAGAAGATCTGGTGGTAGTTCATGAAGCCGATATACTTGTTCGAATTCTTCTTGAACTTTCACCAGGTAAGATGCTTCAACTACCCCAAATGCCTTCTTGAGGCTATCGAGCTGTATCTGCCCCTTTTGAATTAAAGCCTCGATATGATCCTTAAGGATGAAGCAATCCTGAATAGGATGCCCTAAAACTGTGTGATATGCGCAGTAATTCTTATGGGTGGTAAAATCAGCATCTTCTGGCGGTTTCGCCTCAGGCACGGTGATCATCTGTTTCTTAATCAACATTTGGAGTAAAGTCGGGACCCACTCCCTGTCGAAGCTATAGACTTTCTTTTTCTATCCTCCCAATAGTCTTTTTTGTAGAGTTTCCGAGGTGGAGGGACCTTATTGTAGGACTGGGTTTTCTTACCTATCTGAGGTGTCCCCTGAGCATTTCGAGGGTTCACCCCCTTGGAGAAATCCAAAGTTTGAGGTGAGGCCTTCTTGGGGTCTGATACAGTGACAGGAGCGCTGATCACTCTTTTTTGTTAATTGCCCCGAGAATTGTTGCGACCATTATTAGAGCTTCGATTGTTTTCCCCATTTGATGATGAGGTTTGAAGCTTGCCATGATGCTAAAGGAGTCTCTCTATTCAAACTGCTTTGGAGATCAGATCCGATATAAAGGTCGGGTTTGATGCCTCAACATGCAAGGAGATTTTCGGCCGCATGTTGTGCACACATGTTTGGACTGCATCGATTTTAGGCATGAGGGTAGTTTGATATGCAGCCAGGTCTCTCCATTTTGCGATGAATTGATCAATCGACTCATCTGTGGGTCAATGTGAGAAGTTCAATAGTTTGGACTTCCCTTTTAACCTCTTAGAAATGTTTGTAAAACAATTGTTTCATTTCTTCCCAGGTCTTCACTGAGTTCGATGGGAGTCTAGCATACCACTTGAATGCTGGTCCGTCAAGAGTTTCAACAAACTAATGGAGAAGAAGCCTCTCATCAGCTACTGTTTCTTGATACACTGAATGGAAGTGGGCAATACGCTGGTGAGGGAAACTCGTGTAGTTGAAGAGCGGGAGTTTCCCCTTCTGGTAATTAGGGGGAAATGGGAGTTGGCCGACATAAGATGGATAGGGCTTCCGATACAAGGTTGTATCTTGAACGCCCAGAATCTATCTTCCTTGTAAACTGTGAGTGATGATGCATCGATGTCAGCTTGTTAGACCTGTGGAGAAAAGGAATGGTCATGCCCAAGAGGTGACTGCCTCGAGACCGGATTAGATGGATGAGGAGAATTGGCTTCCTTGTGCGATGAGTTCCCAGGAAGTCAGGTACTTTCCATTAACTCGATCTTCTCCATCATCTTACGTATCATATCTTCAAATCGATTCATGCGGTCCTCTTAATCGTCATTGGGCTCATCAACCACCATCACGTTGATTGTTTCTTCAGGAGGATTGACCTCTTGTGCGGTTGGGGCCTAGCCTACCCTCCGGATCAGGTGCGGCAAATCGGTTAGCAGGGGTTCGGCATGCCCCGACTGAGCTCGATATTTGTACACTGATCGGGTCAGGTCAAGACCGATTCGCGACGGTCTTGGAACCGCAGGGACTGCGAGGTTGGGTCGTCTCCTACGACATTAACAACCATGCAGAATTCTTTTACCTCAGGTTCTGCTGCAACCTGTAGTGGGTAAAAGGGGTTCTCGGCTAGAGAATCAGCAAGCTCTCTTGCTCTGAGTGCCTTTGGGTCTTCTTTTAGAAAAAATTGCAGGCCCTGGCCATGTTTGGTTCTCAAGCTCTGGTATACCTCATTCCAGAACCGAGACTGGGACCATGATTGTGAATGGTTTTCTTTCCTCAAACATGACGGGCCGCCTCCATGAGGTGAGGCAAGGGATGTGGGCTAGAAACAGAAGTTAGCTCTTACTTCTGTCTTGGCATGGGGAAAGATGGGGGATGGAAGACTTCATCACTCAAGGGAGCCTTGTCCCGAGCTCTTTTGTGGGCACCGAAGATAGGGCCGATTTGAAGAGGGTACCTCTAGATGGTACTCTTGGGGAAAGCCTTTGACTACTAGGTCTTGAGTGGGTTGTCAAGAGGAGAAGAGACGAATAGGAGAGGAGACATCGGCCAGTGACCTTTCAGTTGGGGCCTTGGAGGCGTCCTTGGGGGTTGCATGTGTGTGCCACTTGCAGAAGGGTTTCGGGTGACCTGAGGTTCAACCCGGGCTCTAGCAATAGGTCGAGCCTTAGAAGGCCACGGATTGCGAGCACTTGTTTGTGAGGGAATGGCCTTGTGACCATCCCTCACATATTGAACAGGCATGTCGTGGGAAAGACAACGAGGGGCTCGTCTCTCGTGTACTCAGCTAAGCGCAACTAGAGGGCTGCCCTGAGTAGTAGGATATGTATGCAGTAGGTATACTAGGCCAGGTCTGAAAAGACCCAAGCTTGGACAGTGGTCCAAGGCAGTCTGAAAGTTACCCTGAGGTGTGGCTTGAGTGGATGGACCACGAGCCTTAGTGCATTTATGGGAGGTGGCAGTCTTAGCGCCTCCTCCTTGACATGTCAAGCCTCATGCAACAGGGGTTGAATGTGGTAGAAGATGGGGGGAAGCCTTACGGCGACCCACAAGAACATTGGCAGGTGAACTGCCATGCATAGGAAGGGAAGGGATGACCTTTAGTCTGCCTTGAGTAGTGGGATAGGCTGGTGATTTGTCTGTAGCAAGGTGCATACTGTGTATGGTGGCTAGTGCGCCACCCATGCAAGATGCATTGGTGGGAGATCTATCAAGGCTAAGAGATGGGGAGTGAGGAAATTTGGGGTCCCTCCTTGCACCAATCCAAGTTAGGACCTGAGCGCACGACATAGGGTCGACACTCAAAAGGAAGGTCGGAAACGAGGTTCATTGAACCTGTTTTCGAAGCGAACTTACGAGTGTGGGGATCAGAATATCCCGACTCGGATGAAGGGGTTGACTAACCTCAAAGACATGTGTGTGTAAGTGAACATGAAATTGAAGAAAGGAAATCCAAACATGGATGATCCAACCAGTGGAGTTGCCAAGCTGGTTAGATGCCTTGATCTCGCCTTCGGGTCGGGATGACCTGATGGTGTGGTTCTTGGGTTTGAGATGGACCAGGGACCTGAGACCGCTCTCTCGTGAACCTTGTAAAGGAGACGCGAGCAAGAATACCAACTAATGAGAGAGGAATTGAATCGTTAGGCGGGACTTACCTCACCTGGGTCCATGACGCACTCGGGCTAACTTGCGTGGGCGCCATCTTAGATAACGTTGGAATTCCCCGTGGCCTGTGGCCTGTTTAGAATCATCTCGCTTGGCTTATTTCTTCTTCCCTGTAATTTTACACACACATTAGGGTACAGACAAGTGGATCAGAAGACTCCCCGTTGTCATTAGGTGAATGCACACGAGCATGTACATTCGAAAGGGAAAATGTGGAAACGATGTTATCGAGTCCGTGTCGATTGAACAGCCTTTCAGCGTCTTCTTAACAAGAGGTTCGTGACATCATTTCTTAATGAAAATTGAAAGCGAAAGATAGTGAGATGAAGAAAATGAGGAAGAGGCAAAGAAGGACAGTGAAAGAAAATAGTAGAATATAGGAACAAAGATCAGCTTGTCTTTCACTAATTTTTCAGAAAGAGAGAGGAGAAAGTATAGATAGAAAAGAGAGATGAAAGGCTAGTATGTCTTTCAACTAGTCCTTCAAAAAGAGAGTAGAGAGAAGATTCTTAAAGAGAAACGAAAGGCTAGTATGGTTTTCAACTTGTCTCTCATAATGCAAGTGATTAAAGAAAAATAAAGGGAGGAGGCTAGTTTGGCTTTCACCTAGCTCCTTCAAATAAAAAAAGAAAAAAACATTTAACATTAAAAGGGAAGAGAGAAGGAGAAAAGCGAGAAAAAGAAAGGAATGAGTAGACACAAACCGCAGCTTATGAGTGAACACAGACAATGGCTTGCTGCCGTCTGTGAATAGAGACAAACAGAGCACAGACGGTGGCTTGTTGACGTCTGTGATGAGAGAAAAGAAAGAGAGAGGCAGAGCATAGACGGTGGCTTGTTGCCGTCTATGAAGAAAGAGAAGAGAGATAGAGAACATAAGTAGTGCCTTAGCGGCCGTCTATGAAAAAGAGAGAAGACCGAATATAGACGATGGCTTAGCTGCTTTCTGTAAAGAGAGAGAAGAAAGATAGAGAACACAAGCTGCAGCTTAGCTACTGTCTGTGAAAAAGAGAGAAGAGAAAACACAGATGGTGGCTTAGCTGTCGTTTGTCAAAAGAGAGAAGAAAGAAAGGGAAAGAGCACAGATGGTGGCTTGCTGCCATCCTTGAAGAGAGAGGAGAGAGAGGGAGAAAACACAAGTAGCATGTCACGAACCTGCCCCCCTAACCCCTACTGGAGGGCGACAGAGTGCGGGATCGCGACCGGAGGTTGCGAACATCACTCAGGTTGGAGTGGCTCAACACATAAAGACACGAAATTAAAAGCAAACCATGAAAGAAAGCTAAAATAAATCCATTCACAAACAAATATCACTTCAAAAGTACAGTCGTCTTATTCATTCAATATCAAAAGTCTTTACAATTACTTTAAGGCACTACTGGCCCAAAATACACAAAATAAAGTACATATCATCATGCTGAAACAACCAAATCATACTATGACGATCTTCTGAAGACGACTTTTCAAACTTCTTAATTTCAAACTTCAACCCCCAAACTGCCACCACTTTAGCACAGAAGTCAACACTCTTCACTCTACAGTTATGTAAATAAGATGGAATGAGCTAACAGCCCAGTAAGCTTATCTACACCATTGCATACCAACTAGTATAACAGCGATAGCACTATGCAGTGTACATATATATACATTCACAAAGTACCAAGTGGAGTCCTCCAATATGCTTTCCAATATTCTCACGATATTATGAAGAAGCAGTCTAATATGCAGCACATGAGTCATAAATCATTTTACTACAAACAATACAGTAGGGGAAACATAACACAATTGCAAAATTAGCAAAGCCTACACCCGAAGTAGAGGTTCTATTGCTCAGGTTAAGCCAATCCTGCCGCTTAAAGCCTCTACCCTCATTCAGGAGACAGGACAACGACAAGTGGGTGCCTCACTTCATAATACCCTCACACACACACACACACACATCCCCAACGCACTTTGGGGATTCAATAGGCACTGCCTTACAAGGCACGGCCCTCTCCTTATGCCCTTCTGGCGAGAGTGCGTTACACTATCATTGGGTGACCCAATGCGTAGTGCCTATAAAGATCTGCGGGGCAAGACCCTCCTATTATTTACATCCTGACTCCCATCCTATCATAGGGAGTGAGGCAAAGATCGCAACTTCCAGCACCATCATTCACATAGTAGGTGCCCTTCCCATCAGGTAGCTGTCAGCACCATTATTCACATAGTAGGTGCCCATTCACACATCACATAAGCAGCACAGCACCATCATTCACATAGTAGGTACCCCTTTCTCATACCACATACGCTGCATGATACCATCATTCACACAGAAGGTATCTATTCACATATCACATAAGCAGCATGATACCATCATTCATACATTAGGTATCCATTCACATATCACATAAGCAGCATGATACCATCATTCATACAGTAAGTATCCATTCACATATCACATAAGTAGCATGATACCTTCATTCATGCAATAGGTATCCATTCACATATCACATTTGATAGTGGCACATCATATTAAGCAATATCATAATGATAGTACCATGGTAATCATGACATTATTTTATTTAATTTTTACCGCTCACTTTCCTGTCATAAAGGGCAATGACATGCGCTCACCATGAGGGTCGTAACTTTTAGACCGCTTAGAGTTTGAAGCTGATTCCAAAAAAAAATTTGTACTAAACACACCTATCCTTCAAACGGGATTGGTATGAAGACAATTAGACCTCTTTTAGCCTTTTAAAGGTTCAAAGAGGTGATGGTTTACTGGCTGCACCTTGCGGTGCACAGAGGACAGCTACATACCCCGCTTCATAGCACTATCACTCCCAAACTGTGAAGCAACTTGTGACAGTTTCAAAAGAAAAGTTTGATCCAAGACGTACATATTTCTAACAAAGTTAATTTTAAAGCATTTCGATTTCATTTGGTGGTTCAAAAATTCGTTCCAAACAAGGCGATAATTCTGGATTTTATCAAAACTACAAACAGCGACATACCTTCATAAAATGAAGTATAAATTTCAATTTAAAAAGAGTTTCAAAATAGTTCCTCCATGAAAATTTTAGCTCATTTAAAGATATTTCAAATGGTTGTGATTTGGCTGAAAATGAACTTCGTTTGGTTGGTTAAAATCAGTGACCACAGTGGCATTAATGAAAAATCCAGGAAAAACAGTCAATAGTGATGTACCTTCCCATTTTGAAATATAACTTTATTTTTATAAAGAATTTCAACCGTGGGAAGAAATGAATATTTTACTAGACTCGTATATCCTTCCAATGGCGGTATTTTGAGGCCAATCGGACCCCATTGGTCTCTTTAAAAGCCACTTCCAAACACACACATAATTCTAGAATTTCACAGTGGCATACAACATGTCTCAAGAACACATTCCATGACCTTCATTTCATGGTGAGGAACATGATAATAACCATTCTCTCACAATGCACACACATAACATACATTTCTTACATAATCTAAGAGTCATATATTCATTCTCAACATCCACCATTTTAATAGAACAAAATCCCCAAATTTGCTACATCACATATACTTCCATTGCTCATTTCACATGCATAAATCCCCATGCATCCTTATGACTACAATGCAATGGTGATGGATCCACTTACCTGATCAGTAATGGTGCCTTCTCACAAACTCTTATTACACAGATCACACCCACCCAACAATGGCTGCTCACCAATCTTTCCCAACCTTGCCTTAGAGAGAGAGAGATGAAGGAAGGATGAGTGGCGTGCGTGAGAGGGTAGCTTAAGTACTCATGAGATGAGGCAGTGGCAAAGTGGCACTAATGGTTGGGCAAGTGGCACCCAAAGCAATACAAGTGGTGAACACTCTTCATGCACGCTAGAGCCATGGGTTGTGCCTTATCCCTTCTTCAGCCGGTGATACCCACACGACGTAGCCCATCCTTCAGCTCACACGCGCACGTGGCATTACCCCCCCTTCTATCGTCGTGCCCCTTCTCTCCTTCACATCTATTACTGTGCGCTTTCACTGCGCCTATTCACCTTCACTGCTCTACCGTGCTCTCCCATCACCGTGCGCCTACCATTGCAAGACTCTCTTACGCCTACCTGCCGACTCACACTGTCGTGCGCCCCATCGCTGTGCGACTCTTCTCTCCTTCTATAACTGTGCGGCCCACACTCTACTTATCCTGCCGTGCACTCAACCGACCGGGATAGTCTGGGTCCTTACACTGCAGCTTAGTTGCCATCTGTGAAAAGATAGAAGAAAGAGAAAGAACACAGACGAAGGCTTGCTGCCGTCTGTGAAGAGAACGAAGAAAAAAATGCACAAATGGCGGCTTAGCTGCCATCTGTGACAATAGAAGACGAGAAAGTAGGGAAAAGAGAGCACACATACGGTAGCTTAGCTGCCATATGAGAAGAAAGAGAGAGAAAGTAGGGAGATAGAGAAGAGAGAGAATATAGGAATGGCAACAAGGCCCACCAAAAAGGGTACGCCCACATCATTGTCCCTGTGAGAGGAGAGAGATAGAGGGAGAAGACAAAAGTCGCAACGAATCCCACCAAAAAGGGTAGGCCCATATTGCTGCCCTTGAGAAGAGAGAGACAGAGAGAGAGGGAGGAAAGAAAGTAGAAGATGAGAGGGAAAGGACTGATGAGGAGAGAGAAAGGAAGGAAGAAGAGAGAGAAAAGAAAGAAAAGGAGAGAGAAAGGAAAGAAGGGAAAGAAGAGGAGAGGCAAGAGAAAGTTACCTTTGAGGTCCAGGGGTACCCATCCAGATTTTCTCTCTCCTCTCTCTCTCTCTCCAAACTGTGACCTAAGACTCAAGCAAAAAAAGGGGAATTTTTAATTGATGAAAGAAGACCCTTTACATGTTGGGAGTACATCCTTATACAGAATTTAGATCTAAACATGGGTGGATACCCAAATTCTAACCTAATTGATGAAAATTAACCATAAATGAATTACATAAATTCAAAGAAAATAGGGCAAAATGATGATTCTGCCCTTGCACCAACAATTCATGAAATTCCAAATCAGTCCCTGAAATGGCCATGCAATCTTCACGATCATCCGAGATCCGTTCGAGGTCCTTCTAGTCTTCATCCGGCCAAAAGACTATTCTTTTCTTGATCATCTCGAGAAGATGATCATTTTGATACCCTTTTTGAGCCATGGATCGGGCTCTCGGGCTAAGATCATGTCGTAACAAACATGCGAAAATGTGCAAACTTAGATTTAAGATTCAACCCATTTCTCAGTGTTTTTCACCGGTTTGTTCACTGTAGCATGGTGAGCATGTTTCCACGATCATTCTACAAAAAGAACGACTCGATTTGGTGCCCGGACGATCGTTTTCCAAATTAGGAAACTTTGGCTGGAGTTCAAATTTCGGTGGCCAGAATTTGCAGCAAATTTGTAATCATCGTGTGTCGAATCTGATCGTCCATCACATGCGAGGTTCAGCTCAGATGAATCCTCTGACCTCGTGCTTGTAATGGGTCAAGTTTGAGGTCGATCCGACATGCGAGCGTTGTGTTGTGGCAGTTCGATCGAGGGGACATGCTACTGAAAATTCCTTGCTACTTTTGGAAATTTTCAGTGAAATTCTCTCTTCGATTTCTTTGGGTTCGGGCCGTGTCATCTTGCGTGCCCCATATCAAATCGACCAGACCGACGAGACGAACATGCTCCCAAAATTTTGGCTCGATCCGACCCAGCATTAGGAAGATACGCCCATGTGAAGTTTGGACTTGAAGCCGAAGCACTATTTAACTGGAAAACCTGTCTGAAAGCTTCCAATTTGGATTCATGGTTTCTCGACGCCGATAATCAGACCAACTATTGCGGGTGGGCTGGTGTTCATTGCGACGATGGTGGACATGCATTTGAGATAAGCCTTTACAATTGCAGTTTGAGAATTACTCTTAATGAGTTCAACTTCTTGTCATTACCCTATTTAATCCACCTCAATCTTAGTTCGAACAATCTTGAAGGTGAGATCTCGAAGTGTATTGGCACTCTTTCGATGCTCAGTGTATTGGATTCGAGCAGCAGCATGTTTAAGGGTTTAGTGCAGTGGAGATTAGCAATCTTACAAAGTTTCAATTCATTTCTCTCACATACAACTCCCTCTCAGGACGGATCCCTTATCAGCTTCGTAAACTGAAACCGGTAAGGTTTCTGGACTTTGGAGAAAACTATCTGACTTCTCCCGACTCGACAAGATTTCTGGGCATGGAGTCTCTTACTTACCTTTCTTTAAGCGATAATTCTTTAACAGAGTTCCCAACCTTCATTTTTGGATGCAAGAATTTGGTACACATGGATTTTTCATGGAATTCAATAATTGGTTCCATTCCAGTTGAGCTCAAGAAGGTAACAAACTTGCAGGAACTCATGCTAGATGGCAACAATTTCACAGGTTCAATTCCTCATGAAATTGGCTTAATCTCAGGTCTCTAAAGCGTAAAATTGAGTAATAATTATTTTATGGGTGGATCCATCCCCGTGTCTCTTAGGCAACTTTGGGCTCTTGACAATCCACATCTCTCTAGGTGTGGGTCGAACTCTAGCATCCCATCTCATCTTGGGCTTTGCACAAACCTAAGTTACCTAGACCTTGGTGGAAATAATATAACAGGTTGTTTAGCAGCATCATTTGCTGCATTGAGTAGAATTTCTGACTTCAGTATTAAAAACAATATCTTACTGGTTCAATCCCTTCATACATTTTCATCAATTGGCCTGATTTAAGAAGTTTGGCTCTCAGAGGCAACTTATTCAC
This sequence comes from Amborella trichopoda, assembly GCF_000471905.2. Next base: position 508,432 of record NW_006497436.1, read on the forward strand.
AGGACCAATACCCTCATAAATAGGGAATTTAGCAAATCTTTACAAATTGGATCTTGCAAATAACCAACTCAATGGTTCACTCCCATCCTTCATTTGAAACCTCCCAAAATTTGTTTCCTTGTTTCTTCAAGGCAACCATCTCACTAGTTTTCTTCCTCCGGAATTATGGAACCTTAAAGACTTCAAAACTTTAAATCTAGGATCTAATGATGTCACGACCCCACCCCATGACCCCTACCACACCAGCAGGAGGGCGACAGAGTTCGGGACCGCGACTGGGAGTAGTGAATGCCACTCATGTGGGAGTGCGCTCAATGTTTTTTAGAAGGCGGAATCAAAGCAAACCACAAAAGAAAAGAAAAAAACCAAGCACACAGACACAAAGAACTTGACAAAGTAAATTCAACTTATAAATATATACAAGCTCCAAAATTTTATTACAATCATGTTCGGGGCATCAAAGGCCCAACATCTAAATTATAATACTTCAAATAACACAACTATAAGGTCACCGCCTACAACACCTACAATCGAAAGAATATTCCTTTGCCACACCCAAAACTTCAACCGCCAGCCACGAGTACCCAACTGCCCACTTTCAAAGATTATAGGCTATCACTCTACACAAAGAAAATCAAAGGGATGAGCTATAAAGCCCAGTAAGTGAACACATCTAGCCTATACAATGATATTCATAAACATTGCGCCAAAAATTCATGCAGATGTCATAACATGAAATTATGTGTCACAAATCTTTTAGTAATGATGGAAGAAGTGTAAATCAAATATTCGGAATATCATACATCGCATGAGATAACAGTTACCCCATCATTTTATCAAATAACAAATCAAAATTTCAGGCAAAACACACATACAGGCAATCTTAGTTCCTCCTACTCCAGAAGTAGAAGTCTTATTGATCAGGCCAATCTAATCCTGTAACTTGGAACTTCTACCCTCGCTCAAGAGGGAAGACAATGACAATGGGTGACCCATTTTGTAATGTCTTCACACACACACACACAATCCCTAGTATGCTTTAGGGCTTTCAATAGGTTGTGGCCTTGCAAGACACGACCTCTCCTTATGCCTTTCAAGTGAGAGGGAGTTACATTACCAATGGTTGACTCAAAGCGTAGTGCCCATATAAATCCAGGGGGCGTGACCCTCTTAGATATTCACAATCACATCCCAATCCCATTCCTATCATTGGGTAAGATCTTAACTGTCGGCATAACTTTATTATCATATCAAAACATATTACATTACCAACAGGTGACTCGTTGTGTAGTGCCTTATACAAAAGTCTCAGAATCTCATATCATACTACCAATGGGTGACCTATTTTGTAGTGATTCATATCATAGTCTCATCATATCAGATTCTCACCACCAATGGGTGTCCCATTGCATAATGGTTCAAATCACAGTCTAATCATATCAGAGTATGACTATACACATGCATATCTCATAAGCATTTACTCATGCCCAAGCATGTCTTATCACAATTATTCAAGAATTCATGATCATTCACTTTATCAAAGGTATGCATATCCAATAATTCATAACATAATAGAATTTTCATTATGAAGACCTCTTGAAAATTTGGCCTAACTTCCATTCCATGAAGATTTTAATCATAGTCCCAAAACCAAATTAAACATAAATTCATCTACCTTTCATTTAGAAGTGGTTTAGCCTTACTCAGAAACATATGGATCAATGAATAGTCATTCATAAAACAAGCAATGTGTATGAAGTTTTACTGCAACTGATAATATAGTAAAATATGCATGCAAACGAGGACATAATTCCCAAATCACAGAGAATTTCGATATAGTTCCAAAGAAAAATTTTAAATAGACACACCCATATTTCATTTAAAACTACTTTTAATCCATTTGGATACCATTTTATTAGTCAAACATTCAGTACAAAATGAGCAATAGTTCTGGAAATTATTGCAAATGATAACAGTGACATATCCACACATACAGAGACATAACTTCCAAATTATGAGGAATTTCAAGATATTTTCAAAACTAATTTTGAAGTGGACACGTCCATATTTTAAATAAAAGTAGTTTTAGGTCATTCAGACACCATTTGGTTAGTGAAAAATTCCTTACAAACTGAGTAATAGTCCTAGAAACTGCTGTAACTGGTAACAGTGATATATCCATATAAACAGAGACATAACTCCTCATCCATAAGGAATTTCAACATAGTTTCAAAACCAATTTTGAATTAGACACAAATATATTTCATTTTAGACTAGTTAGAAGTCATTTGGACACTATTTGACTAGCTAACAGTCTGATACAAATTAAGCAATAGTTCTGGAAATTCACTGCAACCTATAACAGTGACATATCTATGCAAATAGGGGCATATTTCTCAAACCATTAGGAATTTAAACATGTTTCCGAAAGAAACTTTGAATTAGACACCCATGTTTTAAATAAAAGTAGTTTGAGGTTATTTTGATATCATATGATCAGTCAAAAGTTCGTTACAAAAACATGCAAGGTCCCTGGACATTCATAGCAAGGTTTTTGGCACATCTTATAAAATGATCAATAACTTTCAAATTAAATTAGATATTAACAAAATACCTATGTCATCTTAATTTAGACATACAAGGGTACTCTTCCATAGATTTTCATGACCAATAGAATTATTTTCAGTCCTAAATTCATCATGCCAATAAAATCCAAAGTTTTGTAAAAACAGTGCACAAACACCCACCATTTCACTAGCATGCAGCCATATTCCTATCAAAATCACACTTATACTCTGCTTAATTTTGCATGATTTAATAAAACTATGGAAACATGAGTGTGAGGTCCACTTACCTGTGCTCAAATATATCCCAAAATCCCCTACATAGGTCACTTCCAAGCTCCTCAATAATGGTCCCAAGGGGTGAAAGCTTGAAGTGTTGAGAACCGGTTCTCAAGGATGAGTGAATGAACAAAGCTTGGGGGAGGAGAGAGGGCGCTTAAATATGCCAAGAGTGGGAGTTGGCAATTCGAATTTGCCAAGTGGCATTCACATCCTCATGCAAAGGGACAAGTGGCACGCATGTGAGTATGCAATAGATAAATGGCACTCCAGTGGTAGGCATGGGCTCGATGGGGTCGCACATGGCGGCCTCTCTTCTCTCTTCTCACACGCATGGTGCCCTTCTCTCTCTTCTCACACGCATGGTGCCCTTCTCTCTCTTCTCACACGCACGACGGCCTCTCTCCATGCACACACGGTGGCCTTCTCTCTCTTTTCACACACACAACAACCTCTCTCCTTGCATGCATGGCAGCCTTCTCTCTCTTCTCGCATGCAAGATGGCCTTTCTCCTTTCGTGCACGGCGGCCTTCTCTCTCTTCTCGCACGTACGGCAGCCTCTCTCCTTGCACGCACGGTGGCCTTCTCTCTCTTCTCGCACGTATGGCAGTCTCTCTCCTTGCATGCACGGCAACCTTCTCTCTCTTCTCTTACTGCCGCGAGCGTGTCTCTAAGCCCGGTAAATCTAGGTCGTTACAAATGAATTTCAAAGGACATTACTCCCTAGGCCTCACTCTCAAGATCATAAACTTCTCCACATAAGCAACAGCTTTTCTGGAAATTCCCCAGTTGATTTGTACCAAAACAATAAACACCCAAATGTCTATTCCTCCAATGTTTTGCCAAATCAGATCTGCAATAAGTCAAAGAGCCTACAAAATTGTGTGAGCATGGCTACATCCCTAGTGGAAATGACTTATTTGAAATTTCGGAAGCTAGAATTCTACGTCTCAAGGACAACCGACTTTCAGGTTCCATTCCATGAAACATTGGGCAACTCATGCAGAATCTGAGATGGTTTCATGTCTATGATAATTGTGTTACGGGATTGATTCCCAACTCCGTAGAAGAGATGGTAAATTTGAGTGGTCTTGTACATTCAAGAAATAAACTGTTGGGTCCTATTCCTGCTACCTTCCTAATTGATCGGCATTTCTTGAACCTTAGTCACAATGCATTATCAGGTGAGATTCCATTGTCATTGAGAAGTTTTTCAAAATTCAAGGTTATTGATCTCAGTGAGAACAAGTTGTCAGGGAGCATTCCATCTTGGATTCGCAAACGCATCAAGGCACTTCGTGCTTTCTCATAAGATCTAATATGTTCAGAGGAACTATTCCTCAGGGGATATCACACATATATTCACTTCAAGTTCTAGATCTAGCATTCAATAATCTATCAGGCACCATCCCAACTATTTTGAACAACTTAACAGTAATGATCAGGTCCAAGACACCAGAGGATTACAGAGTGGACTTGGATATATCTACAGGTGGTATTGAAGAACGTTATTTTTTCCCTATCGGTATATTTGTAAATGGGAAATTTTGAGCATATCAACGGAAATATTCTCCTGAGAATATTCTCCTGAGACAATGATCGACTTTTCAAGCAATAACTTATCAGGAAGGATTCCAGAATAATTGACAAACCATCTCAGCGGGAAGATTCCAGACAAGATTCAAAAGATGGGGGGGGAGTTTGCAATACCTTGATTTATCAAACAATATGCTTTCTAGTAAAATTCCTCGAGGCATGCCACCTATATCATTCTTAAGCCTTTTGAACTTGTCCTTCAATAATTTATCAGGCCCAATTCCTTATAGTGGCCAAATGATTGCTCCATCATAATACGGGAACCCACATCTTCGTGGTCCTCCTCTTTTGGAGAAGTGCACTAGCAACGAGTCAGACCCAAATTCAAGCAATAGCAGGGATATGAGAGACGGAACATTAGAGAATCCATGGTTTTGGATGAGTATTGATATGGGCTTTGGTATTGGATTCAATGGGGTTTTTTCAGTGATTTTTGTTTGAAGGCAATGGTCATATTCCGTTCTTGAGTTCATGGATTGAAATTTTGATTACGAGATTCCAAACTCTAATTTACAATTGTATGGGTAGGTGGTATTAGGTGGAAGGGATGGAGAGGGGGGGATGGGATTGATTTATTTAAATCATGGTTTTTGAGAGAGAGAAACAATTGTTTAAATTTTGGGTTGAGAGAGAGTTATTCAAATCATTGTTAAGCATAGAATTAGATTTGAATGGATCAAACCGACCCAGCTCGGTCTACTAGGCATTGGATAAACTGGGTTAGGGTTCCTAATTTTGTTCTAGAAGTTGACATGCACACACGCACGTCAAATCTAAAGAGAGAAAATTCAGTGCAGTACAGAAAAATATTAAAATCAAATTAGATATTATTAGTCCATTATGTTAAACCTTAGGGAAAACCCTACCAATTTCAGTTCTATATAGTCAAACCCTAATTTTCATTGACAAATTAAGGCCTAGGATATAAATTCGGTAGGCACTCTCTCAGAAAAGGAAAAAGTTTATATAGAGCCTAGGCTCTAAACAATCAAATTGGAGCCTACCTCCAAACTTTCATTAGAAGATGTTGTTTTGATGCCCACATATCATCAAATTGATCATCTCAACATCAAGATGCAAGGACATGAGAAAAAAATGAATTTCAAGCTTTGGAAATAGTGCATCTTGTAATGCATATTTGGACCGTCAATTTTCAAGATTTTCAAGTTTTCATAGATCTACTCGATCTACACTATTTTTTAAGCTTTAAATTTTATAATTAAAGTTAATAATATATTTTAAGGCTGCCACAAAGATTTTCAATATTGAAACCACTTTTCTCGACGCTATTTGAAGGTGGGCTCTAATTTGATTGTTTAGATCCTTGGCTGTATACAAACCGCACCCAAAAAGAAAAAGCAATAAAAGCACGGACTAAACAACGCGCGACTAGATACGAGAACCAACTCTGAGTCTTCGGGGTGTCAGGTTGATCAGCTCGGCTAGGTAAGTTATTTATTGATTTTATTTTATTTATTTAATTTGATTTAGTTTATTTTCAATTTTAGGGTTTTTTGGTAGGATTTTGAGTGATCTTAAGCTGGATCTATTGGCAATTCTTAAAGATACCTAGTTTTTTGAGACCGGGTTTCTTTTATAATTGTAATTTGAGAAACCCTAATAATCTTCATCAATCATTAATTTTAACTTGTTTAAAGAAAAAATTGAGGGATGTTTCATTTAAGATCTAGTGGGATTGTGCTGCGAAGAATTATTTATTTTTTAGATTAATCAATTATGCTTGAATATAATGGTGCGGTTTGTATAGCACCCAGGCTCTAAATATTCAAAGTAAAGCACAAGCACCTTCACATAGTGTCGAGAAATGTGGTTTTAATACTGAAAATCTTTGTAATAGCTTCAAAATATAGCGTTTTGTTTGGGCACTTAGATACCCTTATCCTATAGTGTAGTAACTTTTTTGTCTAGGGGTATTTTAATTGAGAAAAACGTTTATATAAGGATGCAACCTTATAATGTAGAACTACTGATGCACCTCAAAAATCCTTCGAAAAAGGTAGTTTTAACATTGAAAAACCATTTGATTGATCATCTCGACATCGAGATGTATGACCATGAAAAATAAAAAGATTTCAAGTCTTAGAAATAGTGCATTTTACAACATTTTATCTACACCGTCCATTTTCAAGATTTTCATATATTTATAGATCTACATGATTTTAACCATTTTTAAAATTTAGAATTTTATAATTATATATAAAAATAGATTTTGAGATAATCCTAAGAATATTTTACATCAAAGTTATATAACCATGATAAATTTGAAGGTGCACCTTACCTCTACAGCTACGGATGTATCCATATGCCAACTACACCCTTTAAGTAATTAGTCAAGGGTAAAGTAGAAATTCCTATTAGAAACAAAAACATTTATTAACAATAGTGGACAATGACATCACCGACATGGTGCATGACATCATCATTATTATTTTTAACTACTAATAGAATGCCACTATTTTTTTTATAAAAACATCTATTCTAACCTTCTAAATGATAAAAAATGCCTCTACTTCAAATTTTTGTATTACAATTCAAGGGTATTTAAGTGTTCAAAAATATTGAGGACCTTAAGGGTATATAACACAAGTGGTGTAGCCTAACGAAACCCTAAAATATATCTTCATCTCTAATAATAAAACTTAAAGCTTCAAAATAGTGTAGGTTGAGCAGATCTATGAGATCTTGAAGATTGACAGTTAAAAAATGTGTTACAAGATGCACTGTTTCTAAAACCTAAAATCCTTTTTTTTTTTTTTTCGTTTCCATACATCTTGAAGTAAAGATGATCAATTTGAAGATATTTGGGTATCAAAACAAACCTCTTCTAGTGAAATTTTTGAGGTGGGCTCTAATTAGATTGTTTAGATCCTCAACTCTATATAAGCTCTTTCCTATATTATAAAGTAAACTAAAATCCATCTAGTTTAGTGGGATTGTTTATGTTAATTAAAAATATTTTCTCAAATCCATTTTTATATTCATTAATTATTTAAACTTTAAGACAATAAACATTTAAAAATTTTCAAATTAAAAATTAAGAGGGTATTACTATTCCGTTGTTTAAGGGACTATTGATTCATCTAAACTATCAAAAAAAAAACAGAAGGCAAAAGACAAAAAACAAAAAGATGACTAGTATTATTCTTAAGGCAAGTCCACGGAGAATAAATTATTAAAATTAAATTTGTGTTATTAATTTTAACAAAAGATAATAACTTAAAATCAAAAAATGAATGGAGGTATCATAATCCAATTTTGTAAAACGAAATTTCTATTTCTGTTCAATTTAAGGAGTCAGGATGCAAAAAATATTATCCTAGAAATTACAAAGGGTTGTGGTTTGTATAAGGTTGTACCCTTAAACAATCCAATTAAGGTGCACTTCCAAAATTTATTATAATGTGTAATTTTACTGTAACTAATTTTTAGGATTATCTCAAAATTTATTTTCACATCTAATTATTAAATTTTAAACTACAAAATTGGTTAAACTCAAGTAGATCTATAAACTTATGAAAATCTTGAAAATGGATGGTCTAGATAATATGTTGCAAAATGTATTATTCTTTGGACTCAATTTTTTTTTTTTTTCATATTCATACATCTCAATGTCGATATGATCAATTCGAGGGTTTTTCAACATTGAAACAATCTTTTCCGATGAATTTTTGAGGTACATCTTTATTCTACATTTTAAGGTTGCGACCTTATATAAACTTTTTCCATTACAAAGGTGGAGGTGGGCACATATATGTTTCTTTAAGTTTTTTAAATTCTCGGATTTTGTGACTCACCTCAAGCCTTCCAATTTGACATCTAATGAGTGGGAATGATTGTGACTTTTATATACAAAAAATAAGTCATCTATATACAAAAATTAAATGATTGCTTTGTAGACAATCCCATTAAAAGTAAACAAAGAGAAATAAGTAAATTTATTTTTTGTCCGCTTTTTACCTTTTTTGGAAACATGGTTTTGAAAAAGGGATTGCCTACAAAGATAACAGTTATCTTTTATACATTAGAGGCCACAATCATTGGTATCTCTTAAATTTCAAAATGAGTTATTGTAAGAGTGTTATTCAATAAACACAAAAGTCCAGAAAAAAAAGAAAAATTTATCAGACTTTGTCACTCATTCCAAGTCATTTAATTTGACATCTAATAAGTGAAAATAATTGTGACTTCTATGTACAAAAGATAAATAGTCCCTTTGTTTAAAAGGAATAGTATTTAAAGAATTCACTGAACCCAGACCCAGTCGTGTAATTCAGCCTCGGCCTATGGTTGAACCACGTTCCAGGGGGCCAACTCGCCCCGCTTGAAATTATTTTGGTGGCCCACTCACGACTTCCCCAAATCTACATCCATAAAGACTTCTACACTCGCCCAATTTCACGCTCTATGTATTTTATTAGAGGAGGCAAATAATCGATAATTTAATAATAAGGAGGATAAATTTGGTATAGATGGAGAAACTTGTCTCAATAATAACATATATGAAATTTTTGGGTAATATCTCTTGTTATTAGACAAATATTATGATATTTGCATTTTACATTTATGCTAACCTTTTGTGGTTTTTTATCTTTCACTGATTACCTTGAACTAGAAACTAGTTCTGAATTAGTTTTTTTTTTTTTAGAAAAATTTAAGCTTGTATCCTCCACAATTTCTATTATTAAAAAATTCACAGCTCACCGCACCCCCTAGCTAAAAAAAAAGAAATTGTTTTTTTTACAGGCACACGTTTTTTCTGCATTTTATTATTTTCCAATTTGTTAGTACTTCGGATATTTGAGATCCTAAGTCACAAAATGATTTTATGACTTTCGATTTTGAAAATCCAAAGTGAGGATTTTGTCTCAAACTTTATTTCTTTTTCCAATTTTCCAACTCCTAGAATCTTCGAGACCCAAAGTCACGACTTTCATATATATATATATATATATATATCTAGTAGGCGGAGACGANACGTAGAGGTAGGAGTCG
>NW_006497436.1:518022-578906 GCF_000471905.2 Amborella trichopoda
ATATATGTGGGATATGACTCCATATTTTCAAACTTTGAAGCTATAGGTGACTTTGGTAATGAAGATCCAAGGTAGTGGCAGAAATGGGGTATGATCCAAAGTCATAAAATGAGTAATAGTCGTGAACCATTTTAGAATTTCAAATTGCAAATCGACTGACTTGTTTCCTCTCTCTCTCCCTCTCTCTCGATAACCTTCTAGGAATTTCAAGTTCCGAACTTGTTTAAGAAACATCTCGTTTCAAAACTTGGAGTTTCAGAATGGGTATTGAAAGAAAGATAAACAATGTAAAAAAAGGGGTAACAATAAAATATGAAATATTAGAGATAGTTATTTTTATGTTTATACGATAGGCATTGGGGTCCAAATTCTTTAGAGCTAGGCCAGTGCCCAGCCAGGACCCAATTTAGTTTCACAAGCGAAGCCCAAGCCCAGCTCGAATTCCATGGCTGAAACGAGCCCGGCCCAGCCCAACCAAGGTACTATGTAGAGTAAAACACTGAAGTGCCGAGCAAATGGAGTAAGAGGTGGGGAATTGAGGTTCTTGGCAAAGGGCACCTAAAACATAGAATCAAAATGTGTGTATGAATTCGAAGTGGGCCTGATATTGTATGATACATGTATCATGTCATCTACACCATTCATTCTCACAATAGATGCTGGAGATTCCATTTGAGTGGACTATTGTATCCTTGAGTCAAAGAGCAGCTCATCTAAGCTTAGTGACCACGTTTAGACCACTACGATTAGATATCCAAACTGCATCAATCATACAAACTGCACCAAACCATGGTGGACCCATGTCCCATTCTGCCTAGTCATGACGATTACTGTTGCTCAGAAAATTGAAATCAAATTTTTTTTTGATATTTTAACGATTACTGCCTATGACGATTTTTTTTTTTTTAGTATTTTTCATTCAACGGAAGTTTCTAGGACCAAGATTGTGAGACAGACTTAGGAATTCATGCACATAAAAAGTACCAACCATTACACTCCCCTAACATACCCAAACTTTTATATTGCAGATAAGGGCACAACCATTATAATAGGAGTGTTGTATAGCGTACTCTCGAGGGAGCATACAATATGATTACTCTCTCGTGTATAAGACTTGTTGGGGGAGGATTTCTTAGGTATAAAATTTAGGGAATCACTTTATAATAAGCGAATTGGTATTTTTTAATTAAAAAATAGATTTTGAGCTACTAAACACTTAGATTGACTATCCAACAATTAAATGGCGTTTGTTTAATCTTAGGACAATTTTTTTTCAAGCATCCACAAAGTGCAGTTTCATTCCCTGTTTTTCTTTCCTGGGTAAGACACTAGGTTGATAAAGTTATATCTTCAAAATTTAGGGTCCTAAACATAATTCGAATAGGGTATGACTTGAGCGAATTAGATATGCTCCTGCAGGCGCATATAATGTTTTGCTTTGAATGTGACACCTTTTGCTGCCTAAAAGGGGTGGAAATGGCAACATGGGAAGCATGATTCAAACGCGACCCTTGGGAATATATTATCTAAACATATCATAAACTTGAATAAAATATTTTACATACAATTAATCAATTAATCTTAGTAAAAAGAGATCCACTAAATTTTAGTATATGTACTTATATTCCCAAAACGCTTTGTAATTATTGGGAATTCCAATGATTAGCCCCGTCTTCTCAAATAGGAATTTCCAAGTAAGAGCCTAGGTCTTTCCATGTACTTATTTATTCATGTTTTTGGTAGGATACTTGAGTCCTCATCGGTTCATTTGTGATCCCGCCGCAGGTGAAAATGTAAAGTTGTTCCCAAATGGGATTTGTTTAACCCCAAAATCTTTCAAAGTTATTTTTATTTATGAGAAAGGTTTCTATGTTTCTTCTACAGCGTGGAAGTTTTATCCTTTCCCTACCATCTAGACATCCAATTTTAATGAAGAGAGTCACTCACCGTTTGATCTTAGATCCAACTTCTCAAGTATTTTATTTTTAGTTTTTTTTATACAAATTGTATGAATATGAAATTTGGTACATTCCATCTTCTCATTGGGGCGCACCTATAAAAATTATTAAAAATAATTTTTTGATAAAATATAATGATCAAAATACCCCTTGAAATATTCAGGGGTATTTTGGTTATTTTATTTTATTGAAAATATTTTTTTATATATTTTTTGCTAGTGCGAGTTTAATAGAGGAATAGACGTTTAAAATTTGGTGTCAAAATAGTTTATAGAAAAAAAAATTAAAAATAAAATAGTGTAGAAACATGACATTGTGATTGGGGCAATCTTAGACCTCCATTCAGAATGAACGGTTGGATAAGGGGGAGGATAGAACTTCTATGTTGTAGGGGAAGTATAAAAAGCTTGCCCTTTATTTATATCAAGGAATCAATTTTAAAAGATTATTCTAAGTTTTTTTTTTTTGAGCTCCATCATTGCTGGTCTGAAGCCTGGATGAGAAAGGACAACTGTTGTATTAGAATAGCAGCCACCAAAAAGGTTTTGCCACATTCTTATTATGAATAGCCCACCAAATAGTTGAAATAAGGCTTGCATAATGATAATAATTCTAAATTCTTGCTCTATCCATAATAGTTTTGTCAATTTCCAGTCTAAATGTGTTTGTAGCTCAAAATTGCCCTCAAAGATCATCCTTAGATTGACTCTAGACTATACATTTGCTGAGTAATTTGTTAAGAAAATTGCTAAAAACCCCCAAATATGAACTTTCTAGGCACTTTACCCTGCCTAACTTTTTGTAACATATTTTTTCCCAAAAGCAACTTTTTAGCTAATACCCCCCAATACAAAAAGTTCATTTTTTTTTATAAAAATATCCTTCCCGTACAGTACAAATTATTTTTGGATCCCAATAAAAGGAAACGCGGGACCGCCACTTTAAAACGTCGAACCCTCCCTTCAAAATGTCGTACCGCCACTTCAAAACACCGGACCGTCCCTTCAAAATGCCGGACCGCTATTTCAAACGCCAGACTTCCCATTTCTCCAATACCATAATCCCGAGACCGTCACAATGAAACGTCGGACCGTCCATTCCAGCAAAAATAATCGCCGGACCGGCTCTTCTAAAAGTCGGAATGCCCTCTCCAACGAAAATGATTTGTTATGTAAGGCAAGGGTATTTTCGCTAAAAAAAGTGAACTTTTTGTATTGGGGTATTAGCTAAACCAATTGATTTTGGGGAAAAATATGTTAGGAAAAATTAGGCTGGGTAAGGTGCCTAGAAAGTCCATATTTAGGGGTTTTAAGTAATTTTCCATAATTTATTCTAGTTTTATATAATTAAACTAAGATTTCTAGAACTCAAATCAATGTTTCTTTTTTTGTTATTTTAAATATGAAAGATTGTTAGAACTCAAATCAAATTATCTTTCATGATATTTCTCTGGATACAAAATTCTTGTGTGTTTTACAGTGCTAGAACATGTGTTGTAGGTGGTCCGGCATGGCCTCACCTCTTATTGAAATTTGACATTAGAGAGAGAGAGAAATTAGCAAGCCAAGCCGAGCCAATCATACGTGACCAAGCGTTACCCAGACCGACCAAAAGCCCCTCTAGACCACCAATTAATAAATGACAAAACCCTGGAAAAATATAAGAACCAAATGGAATAGACTTATCCTCAGTTACTTGTGAGAGACCAACCAGTCCTCATGGTTCTAGAAAATGCTACAGGTAGAAAGATTATATGTTCCTGCAAGATCATATTATGCATTCATTCTCTCGAGTAAAATACCATCTGGGAGCATTCCCAAGACCTAAGTATTGTAGATGTAATCCTATCAATGATCTATCTTAAAATTAAAACAAGAATCATGCACTATATATGCACTTAAATGACCCTAGATAGGGTTTAGCCCAAGGCATAACTATACAAAATTCTTCCGCGGGAGCGTAGAATCTTTTGACAAATGTATTCCGAAACAATAAAAATTGAACATCGAGTTACAAAATAGCTCTAATTCGGCATGAGATTATTTTATTTTATTTTATTTTTCTAGTGCTTACATATCGTGTATAACTTTTTTTGTTATTTTTTTTTTTAAGTTGATCGCTAGGTTCAGAACCCTAATTCATTATCTAGTCCAATATCAAGTCAATTTTTTTCCAGATTTTTTAGGCCTTGGCACTATCTTTGGCATAAAAAAGATCATAAAATCTAATCAAGAGGCCATTTGAAGCTTGATAAGACCGTTAGATGACAGAATGGATGGCTTGGGGTGTGCCATAGGGTTCAACAACTTCTTTTTTTTTGTACTATAAGTCTAGTCGACACGCTCACACCCACCCCATTTAAAATTTCAAGAACGATAATGATTGTGAACGTTTTTGTGCAAGTAAATAGTATCTTCATATATTTTACCTTTAGGGGCCATTTGAATACCTGGAATATATTGTCTGTTAAATATATTACTGACAAAATACATAGTTACATAATACATTACCTGTAAGTGGATTGTTACTGTTTGGGTAGTATTTAGATGCAACTTAGGAAATACATTGTTATTGTTTGGCTATGTCAGGAAGAAATATTGGAAATGCATTACTAACATTTAACCAACACATGCCTATAAACTATCATTTTTTTCCTTTTTGTCACAAAATTCCACTAAAATGGAGAATTATCATTTCCTTCTTTTTTGTCACAAAATACCACTAAAATACTGAATTAAAATCATCATCTCACCATTCCAAAAAGATTTCTAATAATAACATTATCGTCATTCCAAAACGATTTTTTAATAATAACTTGTACCATTTTACAGTCATGACACTATTTTCTACTTATTTTAAGTGCCTTTGGCATTTATATACAATCACATGTTTTCCAACATGACATTGGATTCAAGGCCTTAAAGCCAATAGTATTACGCTCAGTGGGAGTTAGAGAGAAACTGAATCTGAGTGCTAGGCGCACTGAGGCCCAGATTCATATACCCCGAGTATTTGACGTATTGAGGGTATACGTTTTGAGAGTGTGAACTCTCGGGGAGGTGTGAGGGTCACCTCTCAGTCAAGAATATATTGATTAGAATGCCTCATAGTTGCTGTGATAAGCTAGGGCTTGGAGAATCTAATCTAGAATTGTAGAACCCGAGTATTTAAAAGAGTATTCGCCCTGTATGGAATGGTGGGCTCATGGGACATGAGCCCGTATCCTGACACGAGACCGTTCCATGGCATGTACACCCACAGTCGTATGGGGAAGCCACTCTTCTATAATAGTATTTGACTTAGAAGAGCTAGTGCACATGTGCTTTGAGAGGACCCCTATATTTGGCAAAAACATGCCCCACAAGGGTGCACCAGTAATTTGAACCCACGGTGATGGGAAACTCTGGCTCATTGACTTTGATGTGACCAATTATGTATCCCTGCCATTGACTATGGAGCATAGATCCATTGGGTAGGTTTGAAATGCCGGTAGAACGTCATTCTAGTTAGCCCAATGGGAGACTCCGATTAGTGTTATAAGTCTAGAGATCTCATTTACCTTTGGCCCAAATTAATCTAAAATTAACAAGAAAATATTTTAGATTGATGAGAAATTGTGCAATAATATTGCGAAATCATTTACAGAATTTTTGAAATTTTTAGAGAATTTTTCAGATTTTTTAAAATACAAAAAAAGTTATTTTCAAATTTGTTTGACATAAATACCAAACAAAGACATCTTATAGGGATGCCACATAGATCTCAAGTGGCCATAGAGATGCCATGTGGCACTCCCACCTCCCCACTCGTAGATGACATCATGCTGATGTCATATCCATGTGGGGACCTATTTATCATTAATTCATTTGTTGGTATTATGTTATAACATGTTATCTTGTTATTTAAAGGGTTATATATTATTATGACTTAAGTTTGATTTATGTCACATGTTTTTTTTTGCTCATATCTGCCATTTTTGGCATGTATGAAGTCATGAGATTTTGAGAATTAATTTAATTCATATTATTATCCACATATGATTTTGTAGCATGTGAGTATATCTTATGTGGCACCATCTTATGGGCTTGACCCATATGAAATTTTAGTGTTATTAAAATCCTATTGGTGGTGTCATAAGATATTTTATTCACATATGTGGATATTCCATATTACCTTTATATCCATGTCCTTTTATTTTATTGACTCTCACAAATTATTCAAAAACTATGGGCATAAGTGTAAACATGAATTTGGACTTAATGGAAATAAAACATGGAGTTAAGGGATTCAAGGTAAAATGATTATAAACCTAGGTTTAGAGGAGTGAAGGGTATCAAAAGCTTATCTATTGATCTTGGTGATAAGATATAGATGAGTGGCTTGGATAAAAGCCTCTCATGTGCCATTGATTTAAGGCATCAATAATCAAGATCAAATCCATTTTTATCATCTAACTACAAAAGTAACTTATGAGATCAATTATTACCTTAACTTGAGTATTCACTTCAAAGAGATAGAGAGAGAGAGAGAGAGAGAGAGAGAGAGAGCCTTATACAAAAATGTGTTAATCCATGAGACTATGTTCTTCCTTGAGCTTTCATTTGAAACCCTTTCATGAAGTAGTCCATCATTTATGTGATCAAGCTTATACCATTCCTTCATTAAGGTATTGATTTTTTTCTCATATTTTTAATTCCTACTTCATTTTCATTATCAAAGCTTGCTGTAATTCTTAATTTGCAGTAGCTTTCTTCACTTTTGATCATGAAAACTTGATATTTAAAGAGTCTCAAAGCAATAGTATAGTCCATTCACATAGTATGTGTAGACTAGCTTGCTTACTCCATGATCTTAAGTAATTTCAACTTGATTTCTTGATCTTATTTTTGTGGAATTTTTAACTGAGAATATACAAATGATGAGATGTTTATTTCATCATATTTGAGCATAAGAAATAGTCTATTGAGTTCCCTTTTTAATGTTGAAAGTTCATGTGGTCCCTTATGGACCACATGGTGTAGTTTCACCATAACTTCTTTATTTTGTGTAGTATCTCTCTCAAACTTTGAAGAGCTATTTTGATACATGTTTCTCTTATGATTTGATCCCCATTGAGTGAAATAAATAGGATCATTTGCTTCCCATTGGATTGATCTCCTTGAGTTATTATTATCACCCATGTCTTAGACAATGGTACAAAATTAAGTCCTCAAATGGCCCTTTCGTGGCTCTGGTACAAGTGCTTCGAATTATGGTTTCCCCATGTATGTTTGCATGTTAATTTGATGTATTTACAGTTATTAAATGGATTCATGACTGATTAAGTTGAGTAAGTTGTATGAATATTGAGATTATTTTTTTTTATCTTGCAGTATGAGCTTTAGTGCTATGCATTATTATTTATGCGAATTGAAATCTTATTGAATTATTATGATTAAGTATATGAGATATTATGATATGTGATGAGGATGAAGAATGAAGATGAAATTATCATATAATTTTGATATAATAAGGAATTGCGAGTGCAAACATGCAATATGTTGTAGAGATATACAATGTGAATATTTGAATATTGTATTTAGTTTAATTGTACTTTTTAGTAAGTGATTTGTAAGGGACCTATTAGGGTTGAATTTTATTACTCAAATATGTGTAAACCATATTTGTAGGCTGAAACATATGTATTATGGTTTTGTATTGAGATATTCATGCATTTAAACCCTTGAGTTTTTATACAATGGAATTTTTCGTAAAATATTGCATTTCTAGCCTATTGGTCCAATAGCACCATCAAATGATATCAGAGCAGGGCTCTAATATGGTCCCTTAATCCTCCTATATTGTGTATAATTTAATTTTTAAATTTCATAAACACTTGATCATGATTGTCATGATATATGTGCTTTGAATTTGAGAATTGATAGTGTCATTGGCATAAGAACTGTGAATTAATATTTTTCAGAACTGTTGTATATTTGTGAGTGAATGGAAAGGCATTAAATACTTTATATAAGAGAATAATATTAGGTAGTGTTTTGTGTTATTGAGTGTATTTTCATATGGAAAAAGTCTCATGATCATATTGTGTATATTTTGAAAGTTATTGATCGTTTATTAAAGTGTGTCAGATTTGAGAAAGACATTTCCAAGAACTTTATACCTTTTCCAATGGGGGTTTTGATCAATCAAAACTTATGTAAATGAGTTAGGACCATTTGTACTTTTGAAGAATCGAGTCTAGTTTAAATGTACAGTTGGGCTCATAAGAAAATTCCCGATATTTAGAAAATTATGGTCGTTTTACTTGAGGGGTATCATACTGTAATTTCTACTACATAAAGCAAAAATTGACCCTATGAGAATCATGTTATTTGATACACTTCGGACCATTATTTAATGCTACTAATAAAAGTTGTCTCACTTGGAGTTTATTTTATCTGAGAATAAGTCTCATGATTAAATGATGTGTAAATTTAAAGTTACGTTCATTGAATTGGACCATGCTCATTTTGAAAACCAGAAAAAAATTATTTTTTATATCCAATGTGTGAGAAGGGCATTGATACTTCATATTTTTGGAATCCCCTTATGAAGTATAAGTTGTTGAAAGTCCTTGTGAGTCCTTAGGGTGTTTTAGATCAATGGGAGAGTTATATAAACCCCACCGAATTGTGAGTGTTAAGTTTTAATACCCGAGTATTGGTCTAGATCCGGGCTAGTCTCGAATAATATGTGATGAAGTTGACAACAAGACCAAAGACACATGTGGATGGATGAGACAATGAACATAGTTACAAAGATAGAAATAAAAGGTGAAACCAAATCACAGATCGAAGACAAAGGTATTAGCACAATATGACTTTGTCACTTTAAAACCATGAAGTATGACTTCTTTCTACTTATGACATTATTTTAATATATTGAGAATTCATTTATTAGAGAACAAACATTTTGGTTTTATAATATCATGTACGTAATTATTGGTAGAATATCTTGGTGTATTATATGAGTTTAATAATCGGAAGATTTGGACTCATCACATAAGCTATAAACTTGAATTAGGCTGATACTTACATATTGAGATTTTGAATGCTTATGTCCACTCTTATATAAGCTTAAGACATATGGCATATGCTTAAGTAATTTGATTCTAGATCTATGATATATGATTTAAATTATCGATCTTATGGATATGGCTAATTCAAGATACATGGTATGTGTAAGGATTACACTTGTGATTGCTTGAGAATTATGAGATATAAGAAATGTTTATTATTTATGAGTTGCTTCATGATTTGAGAACTCATGAGATGTATCATGAATATGACTTGACTAATCCTTATGGTGCCTCGAGCTACATGCTTCATTATTTTGAGCTTTCCTAAATGATGAGATAATGTGATGTACAATATTATCATATTGTGAGTACTTAGTGATGCATGATCCCATCATAATTCTTATGTGAATAAGTGAATGTGGTATTATGTTACGAATGTCATATGAGGATTATTACATGGCACGTTAGGCTCAATAGTCATGAAAAAAGATTTTCATATATGTGATAACATTTTCCTTTATAGTAGCATGTTTTTCACTATTTTGAAAATTGAGATAAATCGAACTAAAATGTGTCTTAAGTATGGATTGTAATAATTAAGAAAATGTGAAGAAGAGATTTTATCTTGAACACTTATTCTTCTGAACGAGGATTTCTATTAGCACAAGAGGATGTTAGAAACCATAAAGGGGATTCCATCCCATTTTGTATATTGCTACTTTGTATTGTCTTTCTATTAAAGAGTTATGACTATGCTAAAATTCATGCTTCTTCCATTTTGGAAGATCACCCTTAAAGAGGTCCTTTTAACATTGTTTCATAATATTTTGGCATATCTCATAGTCATCAATCTTTGAATAAAGTCTTTTTTGAAACTTTTGAATTTTTACTTAAAAGTAAACTGTTTTCTAAGACATAAATTCAAGTTAGTTTGAAAGGCAACTTTGTTGGTTTTAGTGGGAGCATCTTTAGTAAGTCTAAACAGTAAAACCATACCATCCTCAAAGAGAGAACCTTAATATTGATTTGGAAACATTTATATCTCAAATTAATTTCACTTATGAGAAAATTGGAAGAGGCATTGAATTAGAATGATTTGTAAATAAAAGCCGAAAGGAGTATTTGACCTCTTATTTAAAAATTGATCATTTTATGAACCCATGGGCTGTTTTTTTCCGCTGAATTATAAGTATTATTTTTTTCATTTAGTGCCATAGTGAGAAGTTTTAAGTCACTTAGAGATATGTCACTTGTTAGAGTAGTGAGACATATTTTTGATAGACTTTTGAATTTTCAATGATTAATTGTGTGACATTATGGTAATAGATCATCACTTGTCTATACATACATGGTGATCATATGCATTCACTTTCATATAGATGATCCACTAGATAGCTTCTACCGGTCTCTGAAAGGCTAGTAAGTCTTTTAGTGGAGTACACATAAGCCACTTAAAAATATTTTATGTAAGACCTTATGTAGAGCCACATATTTATATGTTGATTATAATATGATTATATGACGATAAAGACACCTCATTTTGTGGGCTAGTCACATTGATAGTGACTATCTATGCATAGACTATATGCATATGACTTAATGCAATTGGTTGTTTATCATGCGATAATTTGTGAGATTAAATGTGAGAAAAATCCTATAAACTTTGATAAGTCCTAGATTGCATGAGATATTGTCCGAATTGATTTGAACTTATAATGTGCTTGGTCACTCGGACATGTAAAATTGAATCTCTCTTGATCTTGGGATTGGATCTAATTAATAGGTTCATGATGCCACATGTTAGACATCTAATCCAAGTGTAATATCAATAAGAGATTGAATGTATTGAATGGTGAAATACTTGAAAATCCAAGCACTACTCTCACATCTTGGTTTTGAATGGATAAAGTATCAGTTCGTGACTCAGGAAACTTTGATAATAATATATGAGATTAAAGCATGATTTTAATAAACTTTTGTTCGAGTAAAAATCTATGTTACTTGAGAATTGATATGTACATAGAGTTGTGAACGTTTAAGCACTCGAATAAATGTTGGGAGAGCAAGTAAGAAGATAGATGTGAACATATATGTCAATCTTTATGAGCATAAATTGTCCTGAACATGCACATAAAAATACTGTACTCTTTGCCATACCATATATTCCCATATTTCTTTTCCTTTAGGGATACCCATTGCATTCTTAGAATATGTGATTGTTGAAGATGATGGTTACTTCCGCAATTAGCACCTAGTAGATTAATATGTCAAGCATTGGCGTCAGTATTATGTGATATGTTGACACATAAACTACATGATATTTGATTAAATATGTGGGTGAAGGAGATCGAACATGACATTTAAATTGTGATTTGTGGTTTATGTGACATACACCAGACATAGAAAGAATTCTTGATAATTTGCTCTTGCGATTGCATATGTTTGACTACACTTGCTTTTATTAGTTCATAACTATTGATTATGTTAATGGACCATGTTGATTGACTATGCTTATGGAGCATACAATGGTTTACGCTTATGCATGATATGAGATTGAGAAAGTTGACTTGGTTGTTGATACTTGCCCCCTTGCTTGATATGAGTATAGCTTTTATGATAGAGAATGGATGTTTTAAATTATATTATCGTGTATAAGAATGAGAGAGACAATAATTTATAAGGCTTCAAAAGGCCAAGTGGGAGAATATTGGCTATGTGGCCTTTCAAGGCCTTAAGGCTAATAGTCTTACGCTCAGTGGGAATTAGAGAGAGACTGAATCTAGGTGCTTGGGGCAGTGGAGCCCAGATTCATATACCCCGAATATTTGAGTATACATTTTGAGAGTGTGAACTCTCGAGGAGGTGTGAGGGTCACCTCCTAGTCAGAAATATATTGATTAGAATGCCTCATAGTTGTTGTGATAAGTCAGGGCTTGGAGAATCCAATCGAGAATTATAAAACCCGAGTATTTAAAAGAGTATTCGCCTTGTATGGAATAGTCGGCTCATGGGACATGAGACCGTTCCATGGCATGTGCACCCACAGTCGTATGGGGAAACTACTATTCTATAGTATTATCCGACTTAGAAGAACTAGTGCATATGTGCTTTGACGTAAATACCAAACAAAGACATCCTATGGGGATGCCACATGGATCCCAAGTGGCCATAGGGATGCCACGTGGCACCCCCACCTTCCCACTCGTTGATGATATCATGCTGATGTCATATCCATGTGGGGACCTATTTGTCATTAATTCTTTGTTGGTATTATGTTATAACATGTTATCTTGTTATTTAAAGAGATATATATTGTTATGACTTAAGTTTGATTTAAGTCACATGTTTTTTTTAGCTCATATGTATCATTTTTGGCATTTGTGAAGTCATGGGATTTTGAGAATTAATTTAATTCATATTATTATCTACATATGATTTTGTAGCATGTGAGTATATCTTATGTGGCACCATCTTATGGGCTTGACTTTTATGAAACTTTAGTGTTATTAAAATCCTATTGGTAGTGTCATAAGATATTTTATTCACATGTGTAGATGTCCTATTTTACCTTTATGTCTTTGTCCTTGTATTTTATTGACTCTCATAAATTATTCAAAAACCATTGGCAAAAGTGTAAATATGAATTTGGACTTAATGAGAAATAAAACATCGAGCTAAGGGCTTCAAGGTAAAATGACTATAAACCTAGGTTTTGAGGAGTGAAAGGTATTAAAAGCTTATCCATTAATCTTGGTGATAAGATATGGATAAGTGACTTGGATAAAAGACTCTCATATGCCATTGATCTAAGGCATCAAGGATCAAGATCAAATCCATATTTATGATCCAAGTATAAACTTAACTTATGGGATAAATTATTACCCTAACTTGAGAATTCACTTTAAAGACAGAGAGAGAGAGAGCCATTGACAAAAATGTGGTCACTCATGAGACTATCTTCTTTTTTGAGCTTTCATTTGAAACCCTTCCATGGAGTAGTCCATCATTTATGTGATCAAGCCCATATCATTGCTTCATTAAGGTATTGATTTTTCTTCTCATATTTTTAGTTCTTATCGCATTTCCATTATCAAAGCTTGCTGTAATTATTAATTTATAGTAGCTTTCTTCACTTTTGGTTATGAAAACTTGATTTTTGAAGAGTCCCAAAGCAATAGTGTAGTCCATACACATAGTAGGTGTAGACTAGCTTTCTTACTCCATGATCTTGAGTAGTTTCAACTAAATTTCTTAATCTTATTTTTCTAGAATTTTTTATTGAGAATATATAATTGATGAGATATTTATTTTATCATATTTGACCATAAGAAATAATCCATTGAGTTCCCTTTTTAATGTTGAAAAGTTTGTGTGGTCCCTTATGGATCACATGGTTTAGTTTCACCATAACTTCTTTATTTTATGTAGTATCACTCTCAAACTTTAAAGGACTATTTTGATACATGTCTCTCTCATGATTTGATTCCCATTAAGTGAAATAAATGTGATGATTTGCTTTCCATTTGATTGATCTCCTTGAGTTATTATTATCACACATGCCTTAGACAATGTGACAAAATTAAGTCCTCAAAAGGTCATTTTGTGGCCCGAGCACAAGGGGTTTGAACCATGGTTTCCCCATGTATGTTTGCATGTAATTTGATGTATTTACAGTTATTAAATGGATTCATGATTGATTAAGTTGAGTATGTTGTATGAATATTGAGATTGTTTTTTTTTATTATTATTATTTATGCAAATTGAAATCTTATGAAATTATTATGATCAAGTGCATGAGATATTATGATGCATGATGAGGATGAAGAATGAAGATGAAATTATCATATAATTTTGATATAATAAGGAATTGTTAGTGCAAGTCATGCAATATGTTTTAGAGATGTACAATGTGAATATTTGAATATTGTATTCGGTTTATCTATACTTTTTAGTAAGAGATTTGTAAGGGACCTATTAGGGTTGAATTTTATTATTCTAATGTGTATAAACCATGTTTGTAGGCTGGAATATATATATATTATGGTTTTGTATTGAGATATTCATGCATTTAAACTCTTGAGTTTTTATACAATGGAATTTTTTTTTAAAAGATTGCATTTCTAGCCTATTGGTCTTATACCACCATCAAAACACAATACCTATAAAATCATCTTGGTTTTTTCGATATGAAGGGATACATAGAGGGGCATAGAGGTAGCACAGAAAAAGCTTAAGATCAGTGAGATAATCAAATTTGTAATATTTGAAATAATGGGATGAAGAAGATATTTTTCTCACAGTGTTAGAATCCAAGTGCCGAAGAGATGGACACCTCGTGACATGAAAAATCGAAGATCTGTATATTCTCCATCAGTAGTATGCTCTTCCAAGATCGCCAAACGACTGTAAAAGCAATGAATAAAGAAAGCCCAGGTACCACACTACATGATTTTGAGGAAGGAAATTTATCTCACATTATATGGTATAGTCATATAAGGAAAGAGGATTCAGTTACCTTTTTATATGCTTTGGTTATATATTTTGGTTAATTGTTTTATAAATATGTATGAAGTATATGGACATTGAGTGATATATGCTAACAAATTTGAAAGAGCCTATTTATGAATACCATGTGTTGTAGTGCCTCCTTGTGCTAAGAGTACGAACTACTTAAGGTAGTCATACTCATAGAGATGTGATTTGATTAAGGGCTTTGAGCCCTAAGTATGAAATACAAAATATGGATATGGTTTATTCAAATATGTAAACAAGAAGGGAGTGTTCTGATAGAACCCGGTCTTAATAGTCATGCTCCCAATAATGTCCAGTAATATGATGTGTTGCATGTAATGATGATCTCTTCATAAAGTCTTCATATTTGCCAAAAAGAAATTTTTAGCAAGATTTTGATAACCATTATTTAGTGATGCTTTGTTTAGATATAATTGTAATATAAACTTTATGGCTTGTTTTTGTAGCTATAAACATGACTTGGTAGGTGAATGTGGTAAAATGATTTTTGAAGACTAGACATATATTTTAATATTAAATTGGATGTTTTGAGAAAAACGTGAGTCTTTATATAAAAAAATCATTTTAAACTTTCTTACTGTTATCTAACTATTACTTGCTATGTATATACAAAGTCAATTTTTAAATGGGAGAAAACCATTACGCCTTCAAGTTATTTATAAAATTGGGAGAAAGTATGTCATGCACAGGTTTTTTAAAATACCCATATGCCTTGACTCAAGTTTGTAGTTATTTAGAATAATCTATTACCTATGGCCTTGAACCATAGGGAATGTTGTAGGAAGGCCATCTTGTATAGATTCCTTCACACATATTATGTTAATTAAATAACTTGGCTTGTCTGAATTTACCATCAAGATGACTAGTGTCGTTGAACCTTTTTATGGTTCATAAAGGTTTTACTTATTGTGAAATCAATGGCCATTAAATTACATTTCCCACGAGACTTGTTATGCTACCTCATGATATAGGCATAAGAATGTTGAGATTGTATATATTGTATGTGTAATAATTGAGTGGGAGCTGCAATAGTTCCACATTTTTTTTAGCTGCTTGGATATTCAGATATATATATGCAAGCTATCTTAACGATCCATATGATGTGAAGTTTACATCTGAATACGTGTTTATGCTTGGAGGGACAATAACTTATTGGAAATCAAAGAAACAAAATGCGGTGATATTGTCCATCCTGGAGGCAGAATACATGGCATGCTATTTGGTTACCAAGGAGGCCGTAGGGATTAATAAATTTCTTAATCGACTTGATTTCAACCCGTGCGTTGTGAGGCAGTGAGGATTTTCTACGACAACATGATGGCGATATGCATGTACAAGGGAGTCACGATTCCATAATAACTCCAACCGTATAAAACTTAATATTTTAGTAGGAGTTCCCAGTATTTAACAGGTAAGCTGAAACAACAGACTATGGCGTTGTTCACCTATGGAACCCAAATGTGTGGCACTGGTTGTATAGCTATAGAAAGAAATGCCTTGTTTGAATAACTCTTTTGAGCCCATGAGTATATGACCCCATGCGATGAGGATACATGATGATCTTCTGTGATAGCAGGTCCATGATTCGCAATGCGATATGAAAGATGGACTCCTATCTCTTTAGTGATGAGATCCGAGCAGCAAAGAGAAACAGGTTTTGCCTATATGAGTCCTTATGTGAAAAGAATGATAGTGAAATCCATGATTCACGTATTGAGAGAGATTGTGATTGAGATAGATAGATGGGATGAGAGAAAGTGAAAAAAAGAGACTGTAAGACCTTCAAAGCCAAGTGGGAGATATTATGTTTGTGTGGCCTTTAAATTCCTTATGAGTGATTTTGAGGAGACATTTGATATAGTGGATCATGGACTCAGTGGGAGTGTGGTCCCTCATAGACCATACCATGCAAATGAGGTTTGCAGATATCGTAATGTGTTTAACAGTCTAGGCCAGTTGGTTGGAAAAAACCCAAGTTGCCTGGGCATAGAAAATAAATCGAGAAGGGTTCTAGTGGGTTATCCCTTGATAAGGTCGAGTATGCTCGGATGAGTGAGCAGAGGGACTGTGTGACCCTTTTGTGTGATGATTGCCTACAGAGACGGGGGCCAAAGCTTCATCCATGTACCATCACACTGCATGCATATCGATAGACCGTTCGAGAAAGCGAGCAAGCCACATATTAGGGTGAAGCATATGCATATGCAAGAGATACCGCTATGCGCCATAAAGTTATGGTCACATCAGGTCTAGGTGAACTTGACTTGTCTCTAGAGGAGAACCTGAAATCCATAGACTGGGATTACAATCCCTTGGCTCATCGGTCAGACTTTGGTTATCCACTAATGAGCCCCTGCTTGGAATGTAGGTCATGGGCAATGCTGGGTTGGCATGATAAAGCAAGTGTGGTCTGTAGTCCACATTTGAACGTGCAGTGCCCCATTATTGATTTAATTCCTTGACCATCTGGATCATTTTCCCATCAAATTAATTGAATTATGTTTCTTTAATGTTAGATATTATTTTAAAATTGTTATTTGAATATTTATAAATCCCCGAATATTTTATTTATAAAATTTGGAATTATAAAATAAAGATATTGATTTTTAATGATTTAAATATTCAAATAATATTCTAAAATTTATTTTTATTATTTTTAAATATATGATATTTTTTTTTTTGGGAGGAAGGGGGGGGGGGGGGGCGATTGTGCATATGGGCCCACTATACCCAAATTTTATGAGGCCACGTTGCCATCCCCTGGGTGGCATGCCCCTAGTTTAGAGGCTGCTTATCCCCATGGGTGGCGTGCCCTATTTTTATGGATTGGTTGATTTTGATTTATCTTAAATGGGTTTGAGATGATGAGTTGATATGAGCTTTTGATATGGCTTATGTAAATAACTTTGAGTTGATAAGTATGCTCTATCTTTAAAAGATTTGAGTAGATATTTTAGTAGGCCTATAGGGCTTATGAATATATATTTTGGATAGAGCACAATATTTTCTTGATTAATTTTTGTTTGATGGGATAATGGTTAAAGGAAAGTGGGATAATGGTTGAGGAAAGGGGAAAAATGGTTGAGCACTGATGGCCCATCTATAGAATGAATGATTTAGATCTCTCACCCTACAAGTCACCATTGATCGACGGTAAACATTAATCCTTTGAGGCAAGCAATAGAAATCCTAGACCCAATATTATAGGGTCATATCTCTCTCACCTCTCTCACACATCCTTCTCTTTCCTGATCCTAATTTAAAGGGGGCACCCCCATCTTATTTTAAAGGGGAAGTACACCCCCATTCTCCGTCCTTTTATCTCTTAAAAAAAAAAAAGGGGCACGCCCTTTTTTATCTCTCTCAATATTCTCTCCCTCATCTAAAAAAATAAAAGGGGCACATGCCCAGTCTCTATCTCTCTCTCTCTCTCTCAACTTCATCATTAAAAAGGGCTCACGCCGCATTCTTCTCTCTCTCTTTATCTTTATGAGGTGATCTATTTATTTATTTTCTCTCTCTTCTTTAGTTTCTATAAAAGGGAGAGTATGTCTCCCTCTGAAAGAGAAAAAATTCACATCTCTCTCAATTTTATTCAAAGTCCTAGTGTTCATGAAAAATAAAGAACGGAGAATTTTTGGCTCAGTATTTTTTAAGATTGATCCTAAAGATCTTACGTGAGCATAACATTTCATTGAAGAGCTTGGATGAAATTAGCTTTCCCAGTTGATATTGAATGAATACCATCGATCCCACACCATCGAATCGTGATGACTCGGTGTGGGGTGTAATAAGTCCGGTTAAGGTAATCTCCAACATTCTTCTTTTGTTTCTTGCATATTTAATCTTTACATTATCAAGCACAAGATTTGTGGTAATTTTCTTTGATTAAAGAAAATTGGTTTAATGACATCAAAGTTTTCAAGATATTGGATTTGTAAATTTATATTTTATTTGAAGCAAGAGTTATTGTAATAAGACTACTTGCAAGTGATCTTTGCCAAAAGAAACGAAAAGGGGTGAAAAAAAAAAAAGAAAAAAAAAACCCAGCGAGATCATATTGATAGAACTTTCATTGGTCTCAGAGTGAGGTTGATATTTGATGCCATTAGATTTCTTTTCTCTTTATTGACTGGAGATCAAGGGAATGAGATATGAGAAAGCTAATAATCTTTGTGGTTAAGTAATACACCCTAGTGAAGAATTAATGGAATATTCAAAACACCAAGAAAGACACTTTGTAGATTGGGTATTCTGTGCTATTTTAGAGCAATTATATGAAGTAGATAATGAAGTATTTTTCATTGCATAATTCAGTGATTTTGTGTGTCTTTGAGAGTAGAATCTACCTACAAAATTTCAGTTGGAGATCTTAAGGGATTTGAGACTTATGGACTCATGAATGAAGGGTGTCAATTTTGACTCTGCAAAATCCATGAACTGTCCACTGAGTTCCGTGATTTTTCCCACAAATGATATGGTCCTATTTCTTACTAAACGTTTTCTGTGATCCCTAAAATTGAGTTTATGTGCAAAATAAAAACGTTTTATGAAGAAATTCCTTGTAGTTAGAGAGATATGATCGATTTACTGAAGGGCACGCAAGTGTTGTTTTTTGCGATGAAAATTATTTCCATGATTTGGAAATCAAGCTTTTATTTTTATTCTTAACATAATGCTTTAATGCTTATACTAAGTTTTTAGACTTCAATACTGGGTCTAGTCTTTAATGAAATTTATTTGAGAGAGAAATATCTATGGGAAGAGAAGAATAAAAATTTTGGATTGAAGAGAGGTCATCCTGAATTTTGTGCAATTATGGTATGCTCTTCCTTAAGACTTGAAATTCTATAATTATCAAGCATACTTAGAAGAGTGACATGTAGCTTGTGGAAATATATGTGCTACCATTATGTTTCTACTTTTAAACAAAATTAGTTTGAAAGGAAAACTCCATAAGGGTAGAGAGAACATACAATTTTATTAGACAATGTTCATCCTGGAGTTTTGCAGTATAAGTTATTTTGTAATATGTATGTCAACTTATTTATTTCTCTGAAGGAATTTATTATTTGAGATTCACACCATTATGTTATGATTTGGTTTTGAGTTCATTTTTTAACATAAGAGATTTTAGGAAGAAATTATTTGAGATTTGGGCAAAACAATTTTTTTATTGAGATATGCTCAACCTGATTTTCTGCTGAGAAAATTGCATCGTGATGTAAAAAGTTACTAAAAGGTAGACTCACTAAATGATATGAATTTGGGATGAAACTGAGCATTATTTTATATTTTTGAGTCTACTTCAGTACTTATAAGGATTTGGAGAGAAACTCTTTATGACTTGAGAGATATCATATTTTTTTGATGGGACGCTCATGTTCTATTCCTTAATAAATTAAAAGATGTGGGATGGTAAAGCACATCTTTGGATTCCTTATAATGGAGACCCTTTTTAGGGCTCATTTAAAAGAGGTTTTATAGTGTGCCAAGCATATGGTATAATAAAACTTCTGAGAGAGGTAATACAGAGTTGGCAAGGTACGATACTCTATATGAAAAATGTCTGATTCAGGAATAGTGGAAAGAAGGAGAAACACAATACCTATAAATACATAGAGCGTCTTAGAGGTAGCAAAGAAAAGCTAAATATCAATGGGAGAATCAAATTTGAGATATTTGAAATAATGGGATGAAGAAGACATTTTTCTTCACAGTGTTATACAAGGAAGAATCCAAGTGCCGAAGAGATAGACACATTGTGACATGAGAAATCGAAGGCCAGTATATTCTCCATCAGCTGTATGCTTTTCCAATATCGTCAAACGAATGTAAAAGCAATGAATCAAGAAAGCCCAGGTACAACAGTACATGGTTTTGAGGTATGAAATCTATCGCATATTACATAGTAAGGTCATATAGGGAAAGATGATTCAGTAACTTTTTATATGCTTTGGTTATATATTTTTGCTAATTGTTTTTTGAATATGTATGAAGTATATGGACACTGAGTGATATGGGCTAACAAATTTGAAAGAGCTTGTCTATGAATACCATGTGTTATAGTGCCTCCTTGTGCTAAGAGTACGAAATACTTAAGGTCGTCATACTCATAAAGATGTGATTTGATTAAGAGCTTTGAGCCGTAAGTATGAGATACGAGTTATGGATATGACTCATTCAAATATGTAAGCATGAAGGGAGTGTTCTGATAGAATTCGATCTTAGTGGCCATCCTCCCAACAATGTCCAATAATATGAAGTGTTGCATGTAATGATGATCTCCTCATAAAGTCTTCATATTTGTCAAAAAGAAGTTTTTATCAAGATTTTGATAACCGTTATTTAGTCATGCTTTGTTTTAGATATAATTGTGATATGGACTTTATGGCTTGTTTTTGTAGGTGTAAACATGACTTGGTAAGTGAATGCCGTAAAATGATTTTTGAAGACTAGACATATATTTTAATATTAAATTGGATGCTTTTGGAAAAACCTAAGTCTCTATATAAGAAACTCATTTTAAACTGTTATACAATTATCTAACCATTGCTTATGATATATATACCAAGTCAATTTTTAAAAGGGAGAAAACCATTTTGCCTTCAAGTTATTTATAAACTTGGGAGAAAGTCTGTCATGCACAGGCTTTTTAAAAATACCCATATGCCTCAACTCATGTTTGTAGTTATTTAGAATCCTCTATTACCTATGACCTTGAACTATAAGAATTGTTGTTGGATGGTTATCTTGCTAGGCTTCCTTCATATATATTATGTTAATTAGATAACTTGGTTTATATGAATTTACCACTAAGATTACTAGTGTGGATGAACCTTTTTGTGGTTCATAAAGGTTTTTCTTATTATGAAACCAATGGGCATTGAATTACAGTTTACATGAGACTTGCTATGCTACCTCATGATATAGCTACAAGAATGTTGAGATTGTATATATTGTATGTCTAATAATTGAATGAGAGCTGCTATAGTTCTACATATACAACCTATCTCAAGGATCCAGATAATGTGAAGTCTACATCTAGATATATGTTCATGCATGGAGGGAGAACAACTTCTTGAAAAACAAAGAAACAGGATGCGGTGGCATTGTCCATCCTGGAGGCAGAAACGTGGCAAGCTATTTGACGGCCAAGGAGGCCGTATGGATTAATAAATTTCTTAATCGACTTGACTTTCAACCCGTGCGTTGTGATGCAGTGAGGATTTTCTGCGACAATACGACGGCGATATGCATGTAAAAGGGAGTCACGATTTCATAATAACTCCAAGCATAAAAAACTAAATATTCCAGTGGGAGTTCTTAGTATTTGACATGCCAGCTGGAACAACTAACTATGACATTGTTTACCGATGGAACCCAGATGTGTGGCGCTGGTTGTATGGCTACAAAACAAAGTGACTTATTTGAAGAACTCTTTTGAGGCCATGAGTATACGACCCCATGCGATGAGGATACGTGATGATCATCTGTGACAGTAGGTCTATGGTTCACGATGCGATATGAAAGATGGACTACCACCACTTTTGGGATGAGATTCGAGCAGCAAAGAGACAGGGCGTTGCCTCTATGATTTCTTTTGTGAAAGAATTGATAGTGAAAGTCATGATTCACGTATTGAGAGAGATTGCGATTGGGAGAGACTGATGGGGATGAGAGAAAGTGAGAAAGAGAGAATGTAAATCTTTCAAAGGCTAAATGGGAGATGTTGGGTTTGTGTGGCCTTTAAAGGCCTTATGAGTGATTTTGAGGAGACATTTGATATAGTGGATCACGAACTCAGTGGGAGTATGGTCCCTCGTAGACCTTACGATGCAAAAGAGGTTTGCAAATACCGGAATGTGCTTGACGGTCTAGGGCAGACGGTTGGGAAAAACCAAAGTTTCCTAGGCATAGAAAATAAACCGAGAAGGGTTCTAGTGGGTTATCCCTTGATGAGGTCGGAGTATGCTTGAATGAATGAGTTGAGGGACTATGTGACCCTTGTATGTGATGGTAGCTTATAAAGACAGGGGTCAAATCCTCATCCATGTACCATCACACGACATATATATCGATAGACCGTTTTGAAAAGAGAGCAAACCACCTTTTTGGGTGAAGCATATGCATGTGCGAGAGCTACTGCTATGCGCTATAGAGCTGCAGTCGCATCAGGTCTATGTGACATTGACTCGTCTCTAAGGGTGAACTTGAAATCCTCAAACTGGGATTGCGATCCATTGGCTCATCGACCAAACTTTGGTGACCTACTAATGAGCACCTGCTTAGACTATGAGTCATGAGCAACGCTGGGTCGGTATGACAAAGCAAGTGTGGTCTGTAGTCCACATTTGAAGGTGGAGTGCCTCATTATTAATTTAATTCTTTAACCATATGGATCATTTTTCCATCAAATTAATTTAATTATGCTTCTTTTATGTTAGATATTATTTTAGAATTATTATTTGAATATTTATAAATCCCTAGATATTTCATTTATAAAATTTGGGTTTATAAAATTAAAGATATTGATTTTTAATGATTTAAATATTCAAATAATATTCTAAAATGTATTTTTATTATTTTTAAATATATGATGGTTTTGGAGGGCCCATTGTGCACATGGTTCCACTATACCCAAATTTTATGGGGCCAAGTTGGCATCCCTTGGGTGGCACACCGCTATTTTAGGGAGCTGCCTATCCCCATGGGAGGCATGCCCTATTTTTATGGATTGGTTGATTTTGATTTATCTTAAGTGGGTTTGAGAAGATAAGTTGATATGAGCTTTTGATATTGTTTATCTAAATAACATTGAGTTGATAAGTATGCTCTATCTTTAAGATATTTGAGTAAATATTTTAGTACGCCTATAAGGCTGAATATATATTTTGGATAGAGCACAATACTTTCTTGATTAATTTTTATTTGATGGGATAATAGTCAAAAGGATAGGGGGATAATGGTTGAGCACATTCTGTATTGTTGATGACCCATCTATGGAATGAATGGCTCCAATCTCTCACCCTACAAGTCACTGTTAATTGCAAGTAAAATTCAATCTTATGAGACAAACAATGGAAACCCTAGACCCAATATTACAGGGCCATATCACTCTCATGCATCCCTCTCTCTCCCTATCCTATTTTAAAGAGGGCACCCCCAGCCTATTTTAAAGGGGAAGTAAACTCCCATTCTCTCTCCCTTTATCTCTTTAAAAAAAAAAGGGGGGGCACGCCCCTTTTCTCTCACTCAATATTCTCTCCCTCATCTAAAAAAATAAAAAGGGGCACGTGCCCATTCTCTCTCTCTCAACTTCTTCATTAAAAAGGGCTCACGCCCCATTCTTCTCTCCCTTTATCTTTATGAGGGGCTCTATTTATTTATTTTCTCTCTTATTTAGCTTCTATAAAAAGGGGAATACGTCTCCCTCTAGAAGATAGAAAATTCTCATCTCTACCAATTTTATTCAAAGTCTTAGTGCTCAAGAAAAATAGAGAAAGGAGAATTTTTGGCTCAGTATTTTTGGAGATTGATCCTCCTAAAGATCTTGCGTGGGGTTCATTGAAGAAGTTGGCCGAAATTAGCTTTCCCGATTGAGAATGAACGAACACCGTCGATCCCGCACGATTGGATGGTGGTGATTCGGTATGAAATGTAATAAGCCTGGTTGAGGTAATTTCCGACATTTTTCGTTTATTTCTTGCATATTTAATCTTTATATTCTCAATCACAAGATTTGTAGTAATTTTTTTTTATTAAAGAAAATTTGTTTGATGGCATCAAAGTTCTCAAGATATTGGATTCATATATTTATATTTTATTTTATGCCAGAGTTATTGCAATAAAATTACTTGCGAGTGATCTTTGCCAAATGAAAAGAAAATGGGTGAAAAACAAAAAAAATTCCCCGGCAATATCACATTGATAGAACTTTCAAGAGAAAGGGAGAGAAAAGTGTTGTACTAAAGGAAAAAACAGAGGGGAAAAACATCAGCCAACGGCTAGTGTTTTTTAAACCCTGAGCATGGAAGAAAAGGTTAAAGTGAAAAAGTTGCTGGAGGAGAGAGGGAGAGAGAGAGAGAGGAAAAGCGTGAGTGTGGTGGCAGTTCAAATTCTAAATTTGAAAGAAAAAGGTGTGGTAGCTTTATGCAATGGTGGAATTTGTGGAATTTCTAGAATTTGTGATCGGCTTTAATGATTTTAGAGAAAGAAAGGAGACTGGGTTTTGAAATTTTTTAGCGATGAAGTGCTTGGGGTGTCTTAGAAGGAGGGAAGGTTGGGAAAGAAGAATTGTGGATTGCCTCTCTCTCTCTCCGCAAATTTTTATTTACTATAGTATTTGTAACCCAATTTGTATCTGCTCAGGAGCAGAGCATGCAGGATTGAATTTTGAGCAATTGCCATGGTGATACATTGCCATGGTGATACATGCTTTTATTGAAAAATAATTCGCTCCTTTTATTCAGACTGATTTTTCTCAATATAAAACGTTCAATGTGTTAGCTTTAATATCATTTCACAGCATCAATTCGACCATTCTACATTACTACTTTTTTTTTGAGCGAATTCAGGTTGCTAATTTTCTAAGTTCAGTTTTTCTCTTCTTTTTTTAATGTTAATTGAGTTTTTCTCAGCATGATCCTCTGCAATCTAGAGAGAGAAAACAAAACCAATGGGAAGAATTATGAAGTTCCCTTAACAAAGAGAAAAACCAAACATTAAACCATCATTAATTTTGAAGTTCTAAAACACTATTTAGTCCATGAGACTCACAAAAGATTTGCTTGAATCTCTAGAGAGAGAAAACCCAACCATGACCGGACTGAGTGTGAACCTCAAAAAACTTTTTCACTCCATTCACAGGGGCTAACGCAACCCATTTTGTTTTTGTTTTTTTTTTCAGTTCCAATAAATCGCAGCCAGATCAAAGTTTTGAGATGGACAATTTTTCAACATTAAAAGGCATCGAGGATCACATAGAAAGATCAGTGTTAGATAGTGAATTTTCTACATTGAGCATTAGAACAATGGAATTCAGCAGGACGAGCTCTGAAACTTCGATATCTTCCGATCCTAATTATTAAAATTCTACCCCCGGACAGTCACCGCATTCTCTCCCCCTGGTCAGTTGACCAAGGACCGGAAGTCGAGGGTCAATAGCAAAATTTGGGTTCAAAAGGCATACCCAAGTTCTAGATCATAAGCCAGAAGTTCATGAAGCCAGTAAACCAAGTCTCTCTCTCTCTCTCAAATCATAGATATATCCATGAGAGAGAGAGGTTTACAATTATCTTCCTAGTTTGGAATTTATTTTAAACAGGAAATTTCAATAACCAATTACTAATCTAAGGTTGGTTATCTTTGTAACTATATATTTCAGGTCTTGATATCATGAAAGAAAACTTCTCAAAGCTGTTGTGTTGGGGCGTGATGCCAAATCACCACCCCTGTGGTATTTCTTTTTTTTTTGATAAAAGGCATTTTCATCACTAAAATATGCTTTTTTTTAGTGGAGGCTTTCAAAAGAGGTCTTTATAGTGTGAGAGACGCGCAGATACAAAAAGGGGAGGATGAGAAACGCACTGGTGTGAAAGAAAGGGGTGAAAACACAGAGTTTTTGGGAAAAATATGGGGTTTCTGCGATAGCGGCCTAACGCCACCATTTGGGTTCATCTTTGAGCCGTTCTTGTCGGCATTTCTTCGCGGCTACGGTGAATCGAAGAAATGAGTCTACTGTAGGTGGTTTTGTGATAGGAAGTTTTTGTTTTGAGCATTCCTTGAGATTGTATAAAGTAACTCTACATAACCCCAATCTTGTAAGTTTTCCTCTTGATATTGTATTCACCTTTGCCGTCTTGCCTGTGGTCGTAGCCCATTTTGGGTGAACCACGTATATGTGCGTGTCCCTCTCTACTTTCATTTGTGTTGTGTTTTGAAGATTTCCCATATTGTTTGATTTCTTGTTTATATATTTTTTCCAATTATATTGCATTTGTTATTGCATCTTGGGCATGTTATTTGAGTGTTGAAATCATTGTGGTGGAGTGCTCACCACATCTAGTGGGTTTTGAGATATCCCGATTTGCTCTAAAGGGGTGATTGGGTTATCCCGATTTTGCCACAAGTGGTATCAGAGTTCAAGGAGTTAATATAGTATTTTTGGAAAAATGACATCTCACAAGTTTGAGGTGGAGAAGTTTAATGTGAAAGATAATTTTGAAATTTGAAAATTAAAAATGCATGATTTATTGGTATATCAAGGGCAACACAAAGCATTGCTTGGAAAAGATAAAAAATCAATCAATATGACCGATGATGGTTAGGATGAACTTGATATGAAGGCACGGGCCACTATTCGCTTGTGTTTAACAAATGAAATTTTGTTTAATATTGTTAAAAAAATGACAGCAAAAGATTTGTAGGAAAAATTGGAAAGTTCGTATCAAACAAAATCTCTCACAAACTGAACTTTCTTAAAAATAAAATTGTATTCTTTGATAGTACTTGAATGAGTTTAATAACATCATTTATCAACTTGATAGTATTGGTGTGAGAATAGATGATGAAGATAAGGCGGTCACTTTACTTTGTTCATTATCGAAATCCTATGATAACCTTGTTACTACATTGAGTTGTAATAAAGAGGATTCTCTTGATTTGGGCTCTGTATGTGGTACCCTACATGCCGATGAATTTCGAAAGAAAGCTTCTTTGGGAAGTTCAGTAGAATCGAAGATGGAAGTTCTTGTGGCAAGAGGTCAATCGAATGAACGGGGTGATTAATTGATGAATTATTCAAGAAGTAACTCAAGATTTCAATCAAAATCTAGAGGGCCCATTAAAAAGAATGTGTGTTGGCATTGTGGGAAGCCCGCTCATATAAGAAAGAATTGTTTTAAAAGAAATGGAGTGAATTCTTCCAATGCTCCTAATGTGGGAGGTGAAAAGCCAAGTGAATCCAAGAATGAAGCAAATAAAGTTGAAGAGTCTACATCCGGGTCAATTGAAGATAAAGTGTTGATGGTGGCATATAATTCAATATTCTATCAAAATTGGATGCTTGAAACTGGAGCCACTCATCACATGTACCCACATAGATAATGGGCTGTCTCACATGAGTTATGTGAAGGAGGATCGGTGTCCATGGGTAATAATTCCACTAACAAGGTGGTTGGAATGGGTTCGGTTCGCCTAAGGATATTTGATGGAACTCTTCGGGCAATTAAGGATGTTATGCATGTGTCGGAACTAAAAAAGAGCTTGATTTCCCTATCTTTTTCATATTCGAAAGGTTATAAGTTCACTAATCAGGTTGGAGTAATCAAAGTATCAAAACAGGCTCTAATTATGAAGAAAGGACTCTTAGTTGGGAGCTTGTACAAGTTATTAGGAAGCATAATAAAAAATGATTAAGTGAATTCCATGGTCGAAGGTGACGAAGTTCCATTTCTCTGATGACATAGAAGATTAGGGCATATAAGTGATAAGGGTATGGAGGTCTTGATGAAGATGAATTTTATACCTACACTTAAAATTGATGGATTAGAATTTTTTGAGCATTGTGTCTATGAGAAACAACATAGACAACCTTTCAAGACTAGGAAGCATACAAGCAACTGCAAACTTGATTACATTCACTAGGATGTATAGGGCACTTCACGAACTACAGCTTATGGCGACGCATTATATTTTGTTTCATTTGTTGATGACTTTTCAAGAAAAGTATGCGTCAAAACTCTCAAGTCTAAAAGTGATGTATTTTGTGCATTCAAGAATTTTAAAGTCGAAGGTAAAAAATCTACAGGGCATCACATTAAAGTTCTTCGGACTGATAATGGTAGAGAGTTTGTATTAAAGGAGTTTGAAAATTTTTGCAAGGCTGAGGGAATTACTAGGCATTACACAACTGCCTACAATCTACAACAAAATGGTATGGCCGAGAGGATGAATCGGACTTTGATAGAGCATGTGAGATGCATGTTAAGCAATGCCAACCTAGAATAGAATTATGGGTGGAAGCTGTATCAATGACTTGTTATCTTATCAATCGATCACATTTGGTAGCATTAAGAAGCAAAACTCCTAATGAGGTATGGTATAGAACTCTGAGTGACTACTCTGATTTAAAAAATTTTGGTTGTGATGCGTATGCACTTATTCCAAGTTGCCAAAGAAACAAATTAGAACAAAGGTCAAAGAAGTGCATCTTTGTAGGTTATAGGAATGGTGTGAAGGGATACCAGTTATAGGATCCAAGTACCCAAAAAATAAGCACTAACCATGATGTGCATTTTGATGAATCCAAGGTATTGACAAAAAGGATGATGATGAAAGATGATGGTTAAAAAGTGCAATAAGAGAGTAAAGAATTTTAAGGCAACCCCAAAATACTTCCACCAAGTACAATTATGCCTTATAAGAATATACACATTGATCGTGGTGAAGAATATGAAGAACTAGGAAGTCAAGATGAAGAACTCCATTGTCATCATGATGAAGTTGTGCCTTTGGCACATAGGCACTCTACTAGAGAAATTCATGCACCTGGGTGGCACAAAGATTATGTGGATCCAAATACTTTGCATGCTTTGATAACCGAAAATAAAGAGCCAACATCATTTCGTGAAGTCATTGGTAGGAATGGTACCGAGCATTGAAAAAGAGCTATGAAAGAAGAGATATTGCCCCTTCAAAGAAACAAGACTTGGGATTTGGTGAAGCTACCAAAAGGTAAGAAGGCCATTGATTGTAAATGGGTGTTTAAGATAAAGAAGGGGCTTGATGGGGGGCTTGAAAGATATAGGGCAAAATTCGTGGCAAAAGGTTTTTTGCAAAAAGAAGGGATTGACTTTGATGAAATTTTTGCACCGGTTGACAAGTTGGTCTCAATTTGCTTGGTGCTTAGTTTAGTTGCCATGCATGATTTAGAGCTTGAGCAAATGGATGTGAAGACAACTTTTTTGTGTAGAGAACTTGAAGAGGAAGTGTATATGCAACAACCGAAAGGCTTCATAGAGAAAGGCAAAGAAGGACTTGTGTGCAAATTGAAGAAGTACTTATAAGGGCTCAAGCAAGCATCAAGACAATGTTTAGAAACATTTGATATATTCATAATGAGCCTTAGGTACACAAGAATTAAGTATGACCAATGCATCTATTTAAAGTTCTTTGATGATGGTACATACTTGATTTTAGTCTTATATGTGGATGACATGCTTTTGGTGTGCAAAGATAACGCAAAAATGTATGAGCTCAAGACTTCTTTGAGCAAAAGATTTGAGATGAAGGATCTCGGGCTCGCAAGGAAAATCCTTGGGATTGAAAGAGTGAAAATTTTGACATGAAAGATGCAAAGCCGGTGAAGACACCCCTAGCGCCTCACTTCAAACTGTCTTCAATGCAAAGTCTGAATGCGGAAGAAGAAAGAAGAAGTATGTTTAAGGTTCCATGTGCAAATGCGATTGAAAGTTTAATATTTGCCATGGTATGTACAAGACCGGATGCCGCGCATGCGGTTGGTATTCTAAGTCGGTTTCTGGCAAACCCCGAAAAGGTTCATTGGAAAGCAACAAAATGGGTGCTTCGGTACTTGAGAGGTACAACTAGTTATATGTGAAGACCCAAACTTTTCCCAAACTTTTCCCGGCTGAGGAGAAGAGGCCAGCGCTGGTTGTAGTTTTATGAAGAGGCCAACGCCGGTTGGAGTTGTGTGGAGAGGCTAGCGCCGGTTGAAGTTGTGTGGAGAGGCCAACGCCGGTTGGAGTTGTTTAAAGAGGTTAGCACCGGTTGAGTTGCCCAGCCCCAGTTGAGAAGTGCAACGCCAGCTGAAGTTGTGGCCAGCGCTGGCTGAGAGGAGGAGAAGTGTACTAGAGTTGGCTATGTTTCTGAGTGAGCTAGCGTTGGCTATGTTGAGGCGTAGCACCGGTTGTATGAGAATGTGTGGCACCGGCTGTGAAGAGAGATGGATCAGTGCCGGTTGTGTACCACCATGCGTGAGTGGTTGAGTGCATGGTAGTCTAGGGAGCTCTCTGTCTCTCATAATCATTTTGTTTTCTCATGCTTGTTGTACCCATAATCATTATATCTCCATGCTTGTTCTCTCTCTCTCCTCAGAATGACACTTGTCACTTGCTGCCATTTTCACTTTTTAAATAGAGCCATTCTCAGCCATTCTCAAGAGCTTTGACCCTCTCTTTCCCACATTTTGCTCTCTCTCTCTCTCTCTCTCTAAAACACTTAAGAGTCTCATGTTGGGGAGCTTGGAGAAGTGGCTGTGTGCAGGAGTTTTGGAGCAAGTTTAGAGCTCAAGGTAAGTAGATCATGTTATTGTGTGTTTTAGTATGAAGCATGAATTTAAGCATGTATGAAGGATGATTTAGGCATGAATAAGCTTGAAATTAAGCATGAGATTACAATGGGATTGTATAGAAATTTGTGTGGAAGAATAGGATTTATATGTATGTGTTTGTGCTCTGTATTCCCCGAAATTTAGGCTCTTTTGTATAATATGATATACACTGTTATGATTTCTGTTGAGACTGAAAACTTGTGGGTTGATGTTTTTGTGAGTCTAGTTTAAGCTAGAAGCAGTTTCATGTGATTAGCTTGTGTAGTTTAGAAGTTATGATTTGTTCTTTGAGGTATGTTACGGCTGGACTGTAGAATTCTAGGGAGTATTTGGGGTTTTTTTGTCTCTCTGTTGACCTATCAAATTACTTCGGAATTGCTTCAAATCACCTCCATTGGAAAGATTTCTGAGTCTAGTTTGAGTTTTATGTATATGTCTAAATGATATTCTTTATATATTGGAAGATATGATGTGAAATCTGCATGAATGTCACTATTATCAGACTGTGAAAATTTTCAGGAACATTGCTTCTCATGTACTGAGACTTTGCTTGAACTATTGGAGTCCAAATGATATGGAATCATGGCCATTGCAAAGATGCATGAGTCTATTGGGATTTTTATGTTTTGAACTTAATCTAATTTTTTATTTATATAAAGTTATACTTTAAAACATGCTAGTAGATCATCGCAGACAGTTTTGGTAAAAACAAAGAACTGATGTCTCTGATGTCAAGAGTTTTGAATAACTAAATGAGCTTCAATTTCTTTTAAACCACTGCCGTTTGAAACATTTTTGAATAAGCTTAAGATCACATGTTTAGAATGTTTCGAAATTGTTACTACTTTGAGAGTTATATGATTAATTGTAATAATATGTCACTATAGACAGCTTTATAAAACTCAAAATTTATGTCTCTGTCGCCACGGATTTTGACTAGCCAAATGGGTCCATTTTCTTCCAAACCATTGCCATTTGAACAATTCATGAGTAAGCTTCAATCCACATGTTGAGCACTTTTTGGAATTTCTTTTTGATTGTGAGTTATGAAGTAAATTTTAAAGACATGTCACTGCCTTCACTGCACATTAGATTTCAGATAAAATATCTTCATTCTTTTGAACTTATGAGGGGCCAAATAAGGTCCAATTGTTCTCAAACTACCTCGATTTGAAAGATAGGAGGAAAATTAGTTTTGGAATCGTCATCAAACTCTAAATGGTTTAATGATTACAACCCTTATGGTAAGCGCACATCATTGCCTTGATGGTAGGAATTTGAGCGATAAGGCTTAACTGAAATAATGTCACTGTTACCATAGTACTGCCACTGTGATACTGTTAAAATGCGATGTTCCACACCCAAAATGTGATATTTCTACTATCATGACAAGATACTGATATCATCATTATGTGATATGTGATATGTGAATAGATACCTACTGTGTGAATGATGGTATCATGCTGCCTATGTGTTATGTGTATGGGTACCTACTATGTGAATGATGGTATCATGGTGCTGATGTGTTATGTATATGAGTACCTACTGTGTGAATGATAGTACCGTGCTGCTTATGTGTTAGGTGTATGGGTACCTACTATGTGAATGATGGTACCGTGCTGCTTATGTGATATGTGAATTGATACCTACTGTGTGAATGAGTGATAATGTTGCTTATGTGTTATGTGATTGGGTACCTACTCTATGAATGATGGTATCATGCTGCTTATGTGATATGTGAATATATACCTACTGTGTGAATGATGGTACCATGCTGCTTATGTGATATGTGAATGGATACCTACTGTGTGAATGATGGTACCGTTTTGCTTATGTGTTATGTGTATGGGTACCTATTGTGTGAATGATAGTACCAGCATACTGAGATATTGTCGTGCTTTGAGTGTATTGCACGACCAGCTGTGACATGATGACATTTCTAGTGTTATGGGAATTTCTTGGCATGCCTTGTGCGTATCGCATTTCTTGGGACATGTAACTTCTCATGAGGCGCGCATGAGGTGATAAGCTATGTGGGACTTCTTGGCATGCTTTGAGTGTATTGCATTGCTCGAGATATGTGACTCTTTTATATGAGTGGGTCCCGCTTTGAGAGTATTGTAGGGCTTGCCCGTGTGTTTGATGCCGGTAAGGTAGATGCCTTGAAGTGTAATGCACTACTTGATTATGTGAGTGCTAAGGGATGAAAATATTCTTTATTATGAAATATGAGTATGTTCCTTTGTGATAAGTATGTATACTATAGAACATGTTCAGCTATAGATGAATGAGTAGGATTGAGGAATGCATATGATGATACTCTTGAGGAAAGGTCTTTCTGAACTACTAATTCAGGCGATATCCATTATTTGTACTGTGAATGTGAATGACAATTACAACATTGAACAAATGTGAATTTTGATATCTTATGTTGTGTCTGGTCTACCTGAAAAGCATCATCCTATAATTGTGACATAATTGTGATGCATGACTTCTGTTTT
Source organism: Amborella trichopoda (assembly GCF_000471905.2). Next base: position 551,425 of record NW_006497436.1, read on the forward strand.
ATGATTATGGCTTAGAATCTTGATCTGTGCTGTGTAATACTACTCATAGGCAGGGAAGCATAATGCTGTGATCTACTTACTGAGATTTTTAGCTCCTTCCTTTGCTTCAACCATTGTAGATTGACTGCTACAAGTCGTGAGTGGCAGGAGGTGATCGTGTTTGGTGGACAAAAAGCTTGCGCTCGACGAGTGGATCCATGTTCTTGTGTAGGTGTTTGTTAGTTGTCGGCTGTGCAGTTGTTGTTATTGAAGTTATGTATTTTTTATGGCAAGAAAGCAGTGCCTTGAACAATTGTAATATTCTAGATATTGTAGTTATGACCTTGGAGACTGTTTATGGATATGAATGGTTTTTAATTTATCCAGCTTTTGTTATGTTTGTGGTGAGAGTTTTAGTTTCTCTTTCGTGGTTTATTTCTGATTCCACCTAACATATGCGTTGCACCACTCCCACCGGAGTGACGTTCGGGGCCTCTGTGATTGCGATCTCGCACCCTGTCGCCCTCCAGTATGGGATGGTAGGGGTCAGGGGGTGGGGTCGTGACAGTTATGGTATCAGAGCGGTCAAGATAAGATCTTTGGCCTAGTGAGTCTTAGAAGTGTCTCTAGAATTGTTTTAGCTAGTTTGGTTACTAGAGTGCTCCTCTTGTAGGTCAAGATACTGAGGACTCGTTTTGATGACGCGAGTCCGAGTAATGAAAATACCGAGGCCCTCGGTGAGTTTTTCAAGACTTTTGGGGCCATGACCCAGATGATGAACGAGAATATGTCGGCCCCGACTGCCTCTAGCCCAAGATTATATGATAGTAGTTTTATGGAGAAGTTTAAGAAGTTAGGGCCACCCACTTTTGTAGGGCATGATGGAGTAGAGAAAGCTGAGAGATGGCTGATGCAAGTTGAGAAGATATTTAGAGTCTTGTAATGCACAGATGAGCAGAAGTTGACATGTTAGAATGGGATGCCGAACATTGGTGGCGTTCAAACCAGCAAGCCTGAGAAGAAGTGGAGGTCATACCTACTTGGGAAAATTTTTTGGAAGCCTTAAATGAGAAGTACTTCCCTGGCTCTTTGAAGGGGAGGAAAGAAGTGGAGTTTAAAGAATTGCAGCAAGGGAAATTGACTATGGAGCAGTATGCGACTAAGTTTTTAGAACTGTCTCGATATGTGCCACACGTTATCCATACGCAGGCTTGTAAAGCAAGTAAGTTTGAAGGAGGCCTCAGGCCAGACATAAGGAAGGGGGTAATATCGACAAATTTAAAGACCTTCTCCCCACTAGTAGATCTAGCCAGAGATAGAGAATGTGATGAGTACCGGCTAAGGAGGGAGAAGCAGAAGGTAAGGCCCCTGCCTCTGAGAGATTTTCAAGAGAAAGGACGCCGGATATATGGTAAGGTTCAGAAAACCCTTTAGGATGATATTAAGCAGAACCAGCCAGTGCCGTGTGGTTCTTGTGGGAAGTTCGGTCACTTGGCTCTTAAGCGCTGGCTGAAGACGAAGCCATGTTTTAAGTGTGGCAAGCTGGGCCACTTGATCAGAATCTGCCCTACGATGGGAGGCGAGCCTAAGCCAAGGGCTCAAGGGCAACTGGTTGCACTTGTGGATCAGGAGCTGAAGGGTTCGACCCTAGAGAACCAAGGTAAGCCCCTTTAATTGTTGTATGAGATGCTAAAATTCTGTTTGTCTGATTGCTTTTTTGCTCTGTTTTGGCATCACTTTGATATGTCACATAAGTGTTGAATGAGATTCTTGGCATGCTTTGAGTGTATTGCATGACCATATTATGATTTGTGATTTGTGATATGTGAGTTATGACTATTGCAATACTATAGTATGCGAGTGACTGGCCTGCTTTGAGTGTATTGCATGGCCAATGATGTATAATTGTTGACATGCTTTGAGAGTATTGCATTGTCTAACTTGTGATTGACATGCTTTGAGTGTATTTCATGGCCAATGATGTATAATTGTCGACATGCTTTGAGAATATTGCATTGACCGACTTGTGATTGACATGGTTTGAGTGTATTGCATGGCCAATGATGTATAATTGTTGACCTGCTTTGAGAGTATTGCATTGTCCGAATTGTGATTGGCATACTTTGAGTATATTGCATGGCTAATGATGTATAATTGTCAACATGCTTTGAGAGTATTGCACTGTCTGACTTGTGATTAGCATGATTTGAGTGTATTGCATTGCCCATGATGTATAATTGTCGACATGCTTTGAGAGTATTGCATTGTCCGACTTGTGATTGGCATGCTTTTAGTGTATTGCATGGCCAACGATGTATAATTGTCCACATGCTTTGAGAGTATTGCATTGTCCGACTTGTGATTGGCATGCTTTGTCTGTATTGCATGGCCAATGATGTATAATTGTCGACATGCTTTGATAGTATTGCATTGTCCGACTTACGATTGGTATGCTTTGAGTGTATTGCATGGCCAATGATGTATAATTGTCGACAAGCTTTGAGAGTATTGCATTGTCTGAATTGTGATTGGCATGCTTTGAGTATATTTCATGGTCATTGATGTATAATTGTCGACATGCTTTGAGAGTATTACATTGTCTGACTTGCGATTGACATGCTTTGAGTGTATTACATGGCCAATGATGTATAATTGTTGACATACTTTGAGAGTATTGCATTGTCCAACTTGTGATTGACATGCTTTGAATGTATTGCATGGCCAATGATGCATAACTGTCGACATGGTTTGAGGGTATTGCATTGTCCAACTTGTGATTGACATGCTTTGAGTGTATTGGATGGCCAATGATGTGTGACTGTCGGAATGCTTTGAGAGTATTGCATTGCCTGACTTGTGACTAGCATGTTTTGGGCGTATTGCATGGTCGATGATGTGTGACAGTCAGCATGTTTTGAGCGTATTGCATTGTCTGACTTATGATATGAGATTTTATTGGCATACCTTGAGTGTAATGTATTGCCTGATTTGTGATTCATGGCTTAATGTGTTTAACCTGTAATGAATTATGGAGGAATCTCTTTTGTGTTTGACTCTAAATGATGTATTGTGTATTTGTGTGCTAGAGTATTGCTTATAGAATTTGTTTCTCTTGGATGCTTAGGTCTTTGGACGCCCTTTTAGGCGTGAGTTGGTTGTGTGTGCATGCCTCAGAATATTGTTTGGAAAGAAGTGCCCTTGTTGAACCCCTTTGTGTGATAATCAACTGTATGATTTTGAGGACAAAATCTTTTTTTAGGGGGGGATGATGTGATGACCCAAACTTTTCCTAGCTGAGAGAAGAGGCCAGTGCCGGTTGGAGTTGTGTAGAGAGGCCAGCGCTGGTTGGAGTTGTGTACAGAGGACAGCGCCGGTTGGAGTTGTGTGGAGAAGCCAGTGCTGATTGGAGTTGTGTGAATAGGACAACACCGGTTGAGTTGCCCAGCGCCGGTTGAGAAGTACAGTGACGGTTGAAGTTGTAGTCAGCGCCGGCTGAGAGGAGAAGAAGTGTACCAGCACCGGCTGTGTTTCTGAGTGAGCTAGCGCTGATTATGTTGAGGCATAGCGTCAGTTGTGTGAGAGGTGTAGCGCCGTCTATGAAGAGAGATGGACCAGCGCCGGTTGTGTACCGCTGTGTGTGAATGGTTGAGAGCATGGTAGTCTAGGGAGCTCTCTCTCTCTCTCTCTCATATTCATTTTGCTTCCCCATGCTTGTTGTACCCATAATCATTATGTCTCCATGCTTATTCTCTCTCTCTCCTCATGCATGTGATTTAGCATTACATGAATGACACTTGTCACTTGCTGCTCTTTTCTCTTTTTAAATAGAGCCATTCTCAGTCTTTCTCAAGAGCTTTCGTCCTCTCTCTCCCACGTTTTGCTCTCTCTCTCTCTGTCTCTCTAAAACACTTAGAGACTTATGGTGGGGAGCTTGGAGAAGTAGTTGTGTGCAGGAGTTTTGGAGCAAGTTTAGAGCTCAAGGTAAGAAGATCATGTTATTGTGTGTTTTAGGATTAAGCATGAATATAAGCATATATGAAGAATGATTTAGGCATGAATAAGCTTGAAATTAAGCATGATATTAGCATGGGATTGTATAGAAATTTGTGTGGAATAATAGGATTTCCATGTATGTGTTTGTGCTCTGTTTTCCCAGAAATTTAGGCTCCTTTGTATAATATGATATGCACTGTTGTGATTTTTGTTGAGCCTGAAAATTTGTGGGTCGATGATCTTGTGAGTCTAGTTTAAGCTAGAAGTGGTTTCATGTGATTATCTTATGTAGTTCAGAAGTTATACTTTGTTCTTTGAGGTATGTTATGGATGGACTGTGGAATTCCAAGGAGTATTGGGGTTTTTATATCTCTCTGTTGAGCTATCAAATGATATCGAAATTGCTTCAAATCACCTCCATTAGAAATATTTCTAAGTATAGTTTTAGTTTTATGTTATATCTAAATTATATTCTTGATAGATTGGAAGATATGATGTGAAATGTACATGAATGTCACTGTTATCTTAGACTGTGAAAATTTCCAGGAACATGGCTTCTGTTGTACTGAGACTTTGCTTGACCTATTGGAGTCCAAATGATATGAAATCATGGCCATTTGAAATGCGCATGAGTATATTGTGAGTTTTATGTTTTGACCTTGCTATGATTCTTTATTTATGTAAAGTTATACTTCGAAATATGCCAGTAGATCACTGTAGACAGTTTTAATAAAAATACAGAACTGATGTTTCTAATGTCAAGAGTTTTGAACAACCAAATGAGGTTCAATTTCTTCCAAACCAGGGCCGTTCGAAATATTTTTGAATAATATTGAGATTACATGTTCAGTACTTTTCAAAATTCTTCCTAATTTGAGAGTTATATGCTTAATTGTAACAATATGTCATTATGGACAACTTTTATAAAACTCAAAATTTATGCGTCTGTTGCTACAGATTTTGACTAGACAACCATTTTCTTCCAAACCACTGCCATTTGAATGGTTCATGAGTAAGCTTTAATTCACATATTGAGTACTTTTTGGAATTTCTTCTTGATTATGAGTTATGAAGTAAATTTTAAAGACATGTCACTGCCTTCACTGCAAAGCAGATTTCAGATAAAATATCTTCATTCTTTTGAACATATGAGGGTCCAAACAAAGTTCAATTGTTCTCAAACTACCCCGAATTGAAAGATAGGAGGAAAATTGGTTTTGAAACTCTCTTCAAACTCTAAATGGTTTAATGATTACGACCCTTATGGTAAGCACACGTCATTGCCTTGATGGTAGGAATTTGAGCGATAAGGCTTAACTGAAATAGTGTCACTGTTACTACAGTACTGCCATTGTGACACTGTTAAAATGCGATGCCACACCCAAAATGCGATATTTCTACTATCATGACTAGATATTGATATCATCATTATGTGGTATATGATATGTGAACGGATACCTACTATGTGAATGATGGTATCATGCTGCCTATGTGTTATGTGTATGGGTACCTACTTTGTGAATGATGGTATTGTGGTGCTTATTTGTTATGTATATGAGTACCTACTGTGTGAATGATAGTACCGTGCTGCTTATGTGTTAGGTGTGTGGGTACCTACTATGTGAATGATGGTACCATGCTGCTTATGTGATATGTGAATGGATACCTACTGTGTGAATGAGTGATAGTGCTGCTTATGTGTTATGTGATTGGGTACCTACTCTATGAATGATGGTGTCATGCTGCTTATGTGATATGTGAATGGATACCTACTGTGTGAATGATGGTACCGTGCAGCTTATGTGTTATGTGAATGGATACCTACTGTGTGAATGATGATACCGTGCTACTTATGTTTTATGTGCATGGGTACTTACTGTGCGAATTATGGTACTAGCATACTAAGATATTGGTGTGCTTTGAGTGTATTGCACGACCAGTTGTGACATGTTGACATTTCTAGTGATATGGGAATTTCTCGACATGCCTTGTGCATATCGCATTGCCTGAGACATGTAACTTCTCATGAGGTGCGCATGAGGTGATAAGCTATGTGTGACTTCTCGTCATGCTTTGAGCACATTGTATCGCCTGAGATATGTGACTGTTTGATATTAGTGGGCGCCACTTTAAGAGTATTGCAAGGCCTGCCCATGTGTTTGATGCCGGTAAGATACATGCTTTGGAGTGTAATGCACTACTTAACTATGTGAGCGCACAAGAATGAAAATATGCATTATTATGAAATAAGAGTATGCTCTTTTGTGATAAGTATGTATACTGTAGAACATGCTCAGTAATAGATCAATGAGTAAGATTGAGGAATGCATATGATGATACTCCTGAGGAAAGGTCTTTCTGAACTACTAATTCTGGTGATATCCATTAGCTGTACTATGAATGTGAATGATAATTATAGCATTGAACAAATGTGAATTTTGATATCTTATATTGTGTTTGCTCTACCTGAAAAGCATCATCCTATAATTATGACATAATTGTGGTGCATGACTCCTGTTTTATGAGCATGGCTTAGAATCTTGATCTATGCTGTGTGATAATACTCATAGGCAGGGAAGCACAATGTTGTGATCCACTTACTGGATTTTAGCTCATTCCTTTGCTTCCACCCTTGTAGATTGACTGCTACAGGTCGAGAGCGGCAGGAGGTGATCGTGTTTGGTAGATGGAAAGCCCGCGCTCGATGGGTGGATCCCTGTTCTTGTGTAGTTCTTGTCTAAGTGTTTGTTAGTTATCGGGTGTGCTGTTGTTGTTATTGAAGTTATGTATTTTGATGGTAGGCCAGCAGTGCCTTGAACGATTGTAATATTCTAGATATTGTAGTTATGACCTTGGAGACTATTTATTGATATGATTGGACTTTAATTTATTGAACTTTTGTTATGTTTCTGGTGAGAGTTTTAGTTTTTCTTTCATGGTTTGTTTCTAATTCGCCTATCATATGCGTTGAGCCATCCCACCTTAGTGACGTTCGCGTCCTCTATGATCATGATCCCGTACCCTATCGCCCTTCGATATGGGACGGTAGGGGTCAGGTGGTGGGGTAGTGGCATTATACAATCACATTTGGCAAGGGCTCAATTCCAATACAAGTTTTTGTGGATGCAAATTTTGTCGATGATCTTGATAAAGGTAAGTTGACTACCGCATTTGTTTCTTGGCTTACAAAGGGACCAGTTAGTTGGATGTCAAGGATCCAAGAGGTGGTAGCATTGTCAACTACCGAAGCCGAGTACACGGCGGCAACAAAAGCATCAAAAGAAGTCGTGTGGCTTCAAGGGTTGATAGGTGAGATGGCTATTATGTGCTAGCTCATGGAACTATTTGTGACAATATGAGTGCTATCCATTTGGCCAAGAACCCAGTTAGCCTCAGGAGGTCAGGGCACATATTAGTCCAATATCACTATATCCGGCAAGTTATTGAAGATGAAAGAGTTCGATTAGTCAAGATCAAGACCGAAGACAACCTTGCGGATATTCTTACAAAGACCATCCAAGTAGAGAAGTTTGAATAGAATCTAACTTCTTTAGGTTTCAAAAAAGAAAGGATGTGATGGATTAGCAAGACAATGGTAAGATTTTGCATTAAGGTGGAGATTGTTGAGGTGTGATGTCAAATCACCACCGCTGCAGTATTTCTTTTTTGGTAAAGGGCATTTTCGTCACTAAAATATGCTTTTTTAGTGGAGGCTTTCAAAAGAGGTCTTTATAGTGTGAGAGACATGCGGATGCAAAAAGGGGGGGGCTGAGAAACGCATGGGCGTGAAAGAATAGGGTGAAAACCGAGAGAGAGTTTTTGGGGGAAAATTTGGGGTTTCTGCAATAGAATGCTAGAGCCACCATTTGGGCTCATCTTTGGGCCTTTCTTATCAGTATTTCTTCATGGCTGCGGTGAATTGAAGAAATGAGTTGGTTGTAGGGGGTTTTATGGTATGAAGTTATTTTTTTTCAGCATTCGTTGAGATTGTAAGAGATAACTCTAAATAACCCCAATCTTGTAAGTTTTCCTTTTGATATTAATTACACCTTTATCGTCTTGCCCGTAGATGTAGCCAATTTTGGGTGAACCACGTATATGTGCGTGTCCCTCTCTACTTTCATTTGTGTTGTGCTTTGAAGGTTTCCCATATTGCTTGATTTCTTGTTTATATATTTTTTCCAATTATATTGCACTTGTTATTGCATCTTGGGCAAGTTATTTAAGTGTTGAAATCATGGTGCTGGAGTGTTCACCACATCTAGTAGGTTTTGAGATATCATGATTTTCTCTAAAGAGGTGATTGGGTTATCCCGATTTTACAACATGTTGTTAGGTGAGGATATGTCTGGGAGTGGAAAAGGGGTATCCACTACAGTTGCAATCTCAAATGGCATAACAAATCTCTATGGTATGTATTGTCTCTCTCTTCTCTAACATAGTCAATTTGATTTCGCAGCTATAATTTTTGGCCAGTTTGGAAATTAGAACCTCTATCCCCTAGAAAGAAGTCAATGTGGAGGAGATATATGGAATTTCTTATCTCTGTTTGTGATTACATAATTGAGTTCATCCCTGCCTGGCAAACCTTCCTGGATGGGAGCAGGCAAGTGGTTCAGATAGATAACTCTTTTTCTTGCTTTGATTATAAACTATTGACTTTCAGTTACAACATCTCTCAAATTTTCTTATTTTTAGTATAAAAGACTGAGTTTTTATACATAACCATCTGTCATGCTTGTTTTGATTAAAAAAGGCTTAGTTTTGTTTTTGGGATGGTTGTGGTTATAAGTGATGACAAGCAGACCAAGAATTGACATTTACATCGATCTTCCTGCATTATAAAAGATCGACGCCATGCTACTCGTAAGATTTGCAAGCCTCCGTTCTTCTCTCTCTATTTCTATGTCAAATGATATATGGGCTTGCCTTCTTTTCTTTTTTCTAAGTATGTAATAGAGTTGACATCTCTCTCCCTCTCTCTCTATCTCTCATCTCTCTCTCTATCTCTCACTCTCGCTATATCTCTCTCTTACTCTCTCTCCACAAGAAATCTTGGATTGTTTTAGCATCTGGGAGAGCCAATCTTGACGATGCTATCCATCGGTACATAGCTACATTAGAACAGTTCTCCTCAGGCTATCTCTTAGACTGTCTTCATTTATCGTCAGAGCAGAAAGCTCTCGAATTGGTTGATCAATTCGAGGCAGCAATCTACGTATGGAAACAAAAAATCGGCGCATAATTTAAAATCCTCATGGGATATGGTCAAAGACCTGATGGTGGATGGAGAAAAGATAGAAATGCTGGTGAAGAGAACTAAAAAGACTATTGTCAACCTTGAAGCTCAGGTTTCCTGAACTTTCTCAGATAACCTTGGACACTAGCAAAATACAATATAACAAGGTATGTAATGTCTTATTAGCTCACAAGTTTGCTTAACCTTGAGTCAAGTTTTGTTAAATATCTTATGATGAAAAGATTGGTTTCATTTGAGCTTTTGTTTTTTTATATTGTTAACCTTGAATTAAGGGAAGAGTTTACACATATTATAAATGTTGTAAAATTGGGATAACCCAATCACCCCTCTAAAGCAAATCAGGATATCTCAAGTCCCACTAGATGTGGTGAGCACTCTAACACAATGATTTCAACACTCAAATAATAAGTCGAAGATGCAATAACAAGTGCAATATAATTGAAAAAATATAAAAACAAGCAATATGGGAAATCATCAAAGCACAACACAAATGAAATTAGAGAGGGACACTCACATATACGTGGTTCACTCAAAATGGGCTACAAGACGGCAAATGTGTATTCACTATCAAGAGAAAAACCTACAAGATTAAGGTTATATAGAGTTACCTCATGCAATATCAAGGAATTCTCAAGCAAATAACTTCCTACCACAAAACCACCTACAGTCAACTCCTTTCTTTGATTCACCGCAGCCGTAAAGAAATGCCGACGAAATGGCCCAAGATGAGCCCAAAGGGTGATGCTAGAGTTCTGTCGCAAAAACCTCAAATTTTCTCCCCCAAAACCTCTCTTTAAGTTTTCATCCATTTTCTCTCACGCCCACACGCTTCTGTATTGCCTCTCATTCGCACGTCTCTCTCTTTATAAAGACACTTTTTAAGATCCCCCATCCAAAATGAAGAAACTGCCTTTAAAGAAGGGGGGTAATACCACATGGGTGGTGATTTGGTGCCATGCCCCAACAATCTCCACGTTGATGTAAAATCACACCCTTGCCTTGGCAATTTATCACTTCCTTTCTTTCTTGAAACCTAGAGATGTTAGACCGCATTTTAACTTCTCTACTTGGATGGGCTTCGTAAGCACATCTGCAAGGTTGTCTTCTGTTTTGATATTGACCAATCAAACTCTTTCATCTTAAAAAACTTGCCAGATATAGTGGTATTGAACCAATATGTGCTTGACTTCCTGTGGTGAACCGGGTTTTTGGCCAAATGGATAGTACTTATATTGTCACAAAAAAGTTCCTTGGGCTTGCATATAATGCCCATCTCACCTATCAACCCTTGAAGCCATAAAACTTCCTTTCATGCCTTCGTTGCCGCCAGGTACTCGACTTCAGTAGTTAACAATAGTACCGTGTCTTGGAGCCTTGACATACAACTAATCGGTCCATTTGCAAGCCGAAAAATAAACGCGGTAGTCGACCTTCCTCTTTCAAGATCATTGACAAAATTTGCATCCACAAAACCTTGTTTGGAATTGAGCCCTTGCCAAATGTGACTGCATAACTAGTTGTACCTATTAAGTACTGAAGCACTCATTTTGTTGCTTCCCAATGAACCTTTCCGGGGTTTTCCTTAAATTGACTCCAACCGCATGCACGATATCCGGTCTTGTACATATCATGGCGAACATTAATCTTCCAATCGCATTTGAATAAGGAACCTTAGCCATGCTTCTTCTTTCTTCTTCCGTCTTCAGACTTTGTATTGAAGAAAATTTGAAGTGAGGCGCTAAGGGTGTCTTCACCGGCTTTGCATCTTTCATGCCAAATTTTTCAAGCACCTCTCTAAGTAACCCTTTTGAGATAATGAAAAAATTTCATTTTGTCTATCCCTTTCAATTTCAATCCCAAGTATTTGCCTTGCCGTTCCGAGATCTTTCATGTCAAATCTTTTGCTCAAAGAAGTCTTGAGCTCATCAATTTTTGTATATCTTTGCACACCAAAAGCATGTCATCCATATATAAGACTAAAATCAAGTATGTACCATCATCAAAGAACTTTAAATAGATGCAATGGTCATACTTACTTATTGTGTACCCAAAGCTCATCATGAACATATCAAATGTTCTATACCATTGTCTTGATGCTTGCTTGAGCCCATACAAGGACACACAAGTCCTTCTTTGCCCTTCTCTATGAAGCCTTTCTGTTGTTGCATGTATACTTCCTCTTCAAGTTCTCCATGCAAAAAATCTGTCTTCACATCCATATGCTCAAGCTCTAAATCATGCATAGCAACTAAACCAAGCACCAAGTGAATTGAGACCAACTTAACAACCGGTGCAAAATTGTTATCAAAGTCAATCCCTTCATTTTGTAAAAAACCTTTCGTCACCAATCTTGCCCTATATCTTTTAAGCTTGTCATCAAGCCCCTTCTTTATCTTGAACAACCATTTACAACCAATTGCCTTTCTACCATTCAGTAGCCCCACCAAATCGCAAGTCTTGTTTCTTTGAAGGGCCAATATATCTTCTTCTATAGCTCTTTTCCAATGCTCGGTACCATTGCTATCAATGGCTTCACGAAATGATGTTGGCTCTTCATTTTCGGCTATCAAAGCATGCAATGTATTTAGTTGCACATAATCTTTGTGCCACCTAGGTGCACGAGTTTCTTTAGTAGAGCGCCTATGTGCCAAAGGCACAACCTCATCACGATGGCCATGTTTGACTTCCTAGTTCTTCATTCTCTTCACTATGATCAATGGGTATATTCTCATAAGGCATAATTGTACTTGGTGGAAGTATTTTGGGGTTACTTTGAAATTCTTGGCTCTCTTATTGTACTTCTTGATCGTTGTCATTTATCATCATCCCCTTTGTCAATACCTTGGATTCATCAAAATGCATATCACGGCTAGTGATTGTTTATCGGGTACTTGGATTCCATAACCGGTACCCCTTAACACCCTTACTATAACCCACAAAGATGAACTTCTTTGACCTTGGATCCAATTTGTTTATTTGGCAGCTTGGAATAAGTGCATAGGCATCACGACAATTTTTTTTTAAATCGGAGTAGTCACTCGAAGTTCCATACCATACCTCATTAGGTGTTTTGCTTCCTAATGCTACCGAAGGTGAGCGCTTGATAAGATAACAATCCATTGATATGGTTTCTGTCCATAATTTTTGTTATAGGCTAGCATTGCTTTACATTCACCTCGCACGCTCCATCAAAGTACGATTCATCCTCTCGGCGATACCATTTTGTTGAGCATTGTAGGCATTTCTGTAATGCTTGGTAATTTCCTCGATTTGCAAAAATTTTCGAACTCCGTTGATACAAACGCTCCATCATTATTAGTCCGAAGAACTTTGATGTGATGCCCCAGATGTTTTTTCTACTTCGGCTATAAAATTCTTAAATGCACAAAACACATCGCTTTTGGACTTGAGAGTTTTGATTTATACTTTTCTTGAGAAGTCATCAACAAATGAAACAAAATATAATGCACCACCCTAAGATGTAGTTGGTGAAGGGCCTCATATATCCGAGTGAATGTAATCAAGTTTGCACTTGCTTGTATGCTTCCCGGCCATGAAAGGTTGTCTATGTTGTTTCCCATAGACACAATACTCACAAAATTTGGATCAATCAATTTTAAGTGTAGGAATAAAATTCCTCTTCATCAAGACCTTCATACCCTTACCAGTCCTGTGCCCCAATCTTCTATGCTATAGGCAAAATGGAACTTCCTCACTTTCGACCATGGAATTCACTTTATCATTTATTATTGTGCTTCCCAATCCCTTGTACAAGTTCCCAACTAGGCCTCCTTTCATAACAATAAGAGCCCCTTTTGATACTTTGATTACTTCATCTTGACTGGGGAACTTATAACCTTTCTAATTTAGAGAAGAGAGGGAAATCAAGCTCTTTTTTAGTTCTGGTACATGTTTAACATCCTTAATTGCCCGAATAGTCCCATCAAACATCCTTAAGCGAATCGAATCCATTCTAACCACCTTGCTAGTGGAATTATTACCCATGGATACCGATCCTCCTTCACATGCCTCATATGAGTCAAACAATGATCTATGTGGGCACATGTGATGGGTGGTTCACTACTAAGTATCAAATTTTGATAGAATATTGAGTTATATGCCACCATCAATGCGTCATCTTCAATGAACCCGGACCCATTCCAACTACCTTGCTAGTGGAATTATTACCCGTGGATACCAATCCTCCTTCACATGACTCATATGAGTCAAACCATAATCTATGTGGGCACATGTGAGGGTGGCTCCACTATCAAGTATCCAATTTTAGTAAATTATTGAATTATATGCCACCATCAATACTTCATACTTCATCCTTAGGCAAATCGAATCCATTCCAACCATCTTACTAGTGGAATTATTACCCATGGATACTGATCCTCCTTCACATGAGTCAAACCATGATCTATGTGGGCACATGTGATGGGTGGCTCCACTATCAGGTATCCAATTTTGATAGAATATTGAATTATATGCCACCGTCAATACTTTATCTTCAAGGAACCCGGATGTAGACTCTTCAACTTGATTTTCTTCATTCTTGGATTCACTTGGCTTTTAACTCCCGTTGTTATACGTCTTTTTTTTCGTACCTTAGTCCCGCAAGAAAATATAGGAGAGAGCGGGCTACAACCTAGTCACAGCGGAACGTAAGACGGCTGCACGGGGGTAGTAGTTGAGAATAAGCCTAGAATAAGAACAACCAAAGGAAAAGCACTTGTGTACCCAAAAGGGCGAAGTCTTATTTCACCGTCGTGTACACAGGAGCTTGACAACGCGCCAAATAACCACTGCCGTCATCTTCCAAGGGAAATGGGCCTTGGCACAATCGGGTCAACCCGGCAACACTAAGCCCAGACCATTGCGAAGTAGGGCAGAGGCACGCTTTCGCCGTACGGCCTTACCAAACCAGTCGACGGCCATGGAGATTTCCAACCACTCTTTGACAAGCTTGCGACTCCTTCCCTGCAGCAGAAGAATGGCTAAGGCTTCTGACACAAGCAATGCCTTAATGACACCATCACCCTAACATGTGAACGAGAAGACAAGTCTGCCCTGCGAAGGAAGAAATACGGCCTGAATCCATCGACGTTGGAATCTTCAGAAGGACATCTTGGCCCTCACAAAGAACTTGGCCATGCAGAAAGTAAGACCAAAATAACACTTCCAGAAAGAAACCCAAGTCAACACGACAAGTAACATTCAAACAAAATAGAAAAGGCACGAAACCCAAGGTCACAGAAGAAAACAAAATCCCATGTCGACGGAATCCCATTTCCGGTGATCTCTCGAAAAAAACAAAGAATATCACAGAGGAAAGACAAAAAAAAAAAAAGCAAGCTAAACCTATTGTAAAAAGATTGAAAAGAACTTCTCCAAGCACACAATCAACAAAGAGACACCGCAGATCCGAAAACAAACCATCGAAGAGTTCATAAAACTAACTAGACTTCTTCCCTCACGAAAGAGACTACTGCAGCACGATAAAAAAGAGATCAAAACAATCACAAGAAATTGAACTTCAAGAATATAACAACAGCTCGACCAAACTCACCGTTGCAAGTACCCAGAAAGAGCTCTTGAAGTTTGACAATGGCGACGGGCTCCTCAGGAAAGGACAAGTCTACCATTTATACAAAAGAGTTTAAGGGCATTTTGGTCATTGTACCCAATTTTGAGACTTTATTTTAATTTCTTTTAATTGTATTTAGGCATAGTTCTTTAGTATCCACCCCTATTTGGTGAGAACTCTATATAAACAAGCTTAAGTCAATTGTAAAAAAGGGATTACAATTCAATAAAGGAGAGGCATTACACTTGCTTTTTCTTGTCTTTTCTTCTAACCCGCATATCCCACAAAGAGGAGAGAGAAAAAATTTTCAAGAGAGAGAAATACCCCCGACCACGTGGGTACACACCTCTCTTCTCTTGAAGATATCTAACATCCCAAGAACTTCCCCTCTTCTCCTCCAAACACGGATTCCCATGCACGCGTAAAACCGTGTGGGCACGAACACATCAAAGGGCTTCAACCCACGTGCGGCCGTGTTTAGCCCCCTTTTTCTCGGACAGTCCAACTGAACCAAGGGAACCCCCCGCTCGCCCATTCAACCATCTGAAGAGACATCGCTGGAAGAGAGTCAACCTAAGAGAGAAGAATTGAGTCATTCATTGAAATTTAAACTTAAGAGGGGAGAAAAGATTTGATAACATCTGAAGAGAGTCCCTGACCAAACCATGCTGCTGAATAACATGAGGGCTTTCAGAACTGATTTAAGAGGGCAAACCGCCCGAACGTGTCCCACGAACCCATAGTGACGAGGTAAGTAAATTGACCTTCTCTTGTCGTAAAATCTCTCTCTTTGTTGGTAGCCTATCTGCACTCAAGAAAGCACATGCGCTTGCATCACCAAACACATCACGCGCATGAGCCTTCTGCGGTTGTTTGAGAGAGGATTTTCTCCCCTTGCCCCCCACGAGGCACCAAGAGAAAAATTAGGCCCCGACCACCTGCATTAGGAGCTTTGAAAGAATTCCTATTTCTTTTAAAATAATTCTTCCTTATATGACCGGGCTTCCCACAATGCTAACACACATTCTTATTATTGGTCCTTTTAGATTTTAATCGAAATCTTGAGTTACTTCTTGAATGATTCCTCGGGCTTCCCACAATGCTAACACACATTCTTATTATTGGTCCTTTTAGATTTTAATCGAAATCTTGAGTTACTTCTTGAATGATTCCTCGATGAATCACCCCGCTCATTCGATCGACCTCTTGCCACAAGAGCTTTGGTCTTCAATTCTACTGAACTTCCCAAAGATGCTTTCTTTTGAAGTTCATTAGCAAGTAGGGCACACTACACACCGAGCCCAAATCAAGAACAAGGTTATCATAGGATTCCGGCAATGAACAAAGTAAACTGACCGCCTTTTCTCCATCATCCATTCTCACACCAATATTCTCAAGTTGACAAATGATGTTATTAAACTCATTCAAGTGTTGCGACGCATTTGCACGTTCTTTCATTCTCAATGAATACATTTTTCTTTTTAAGAAAATTTGGTTTGTCAGAGATTTTGTTTGATACAAAATTTCCAATTTTTTCCACAAATCTTTTGTCGTCTGTTCCCCAACAATATTAAAAAAAACTTCATTTGCTAAATACAAGTGAATAGTGCCCTGTGCTTTCATATCGAGTTCATCCCAATCAACATCGGTCATATTTATCGGTTTCTGAGCTTTTCCAAGTAATACTTTGTGTTACCCTTGATGTACCAAAAAATCTTGCATTTTTAATTCTAAATTTCAAAGTTGTTTTTCCCATTAAACTTCTCCACCTTAAACTTGTGAGATGCCGTTTTTCTAAAAAATACTACACTAACTCCTTGAGCTCTGATACCACTTGTTGTAAAATCGGGATAACCCAATCACCCCTTTAGAGCAAATCGAGATATCTCAAGTCCTACTAAATGTGATGAGCACTCCACCACAATGATTTCAACACTCAAATAACATGCCAAAGATGCAATACCAAGCGCAATATAATTTGAAAAATATAAAAATAATTAAACATGCAATGTGGGAAATCATCTAAGCACAACACAAAAGAAATTAGAGAGAGATACTCACATATACATGGTTCACCCAAAATAGGCTACTTCCACGAGCAAGACAGCAAATGTGTATACAAGATTGAGGTTATTTAGAGTTACCTTATACAATATCAAGGAATGCTCAAACAAAGAACTTCCTACCACAAAAGCACCTACAGTCGACTCCTTTCTTCGTTTTACCGCAACAGCAAAGAAATACCGACAAAAATGGTCCAAGATGAGCCCAAATGGTGGCGCTAGGGTTCTATTACAAAAACCCCAAAATTTCTCCCCCAAAACCTCTCTCTAAGTTTTCACCGCTTTTCTCTCACGCCCGAGCTTTTCTCTATTCCCTCTCATCCGCACATCTCTCTCTTTATAAAACCCCTTTTTAAGTACCCCATCCAAAATGATGAAACCCCCCCTTGAAAAAGGGGGGAATACGACATGGGTGGTGATTTGGCATGTGTGTTTTTATGTGTTCAAGACTGTAGCCCTTAAGCAAAATTTGTTCAACAATTTTAACATCTTACACAAAAATATTTAGTTAACTTGTAACTTTTGATGTGATATTTGTTTTGTATTTTTGGTATTAAAGTATCCCTGAACCGAAGTTTTCTTAATCTCTTGTCATTAAAATATTAGGTTAATTTGTAATTTTGAGATGGCTTTAGAACCTTCAGATGATGGGACAACTACTTTTGAAGTTCTTGCAGAAATTTCAATTTTGTGCGACTCATGGAAAAATTTGGCTAATTGGTAACTTTGACTATGGGACTTTGTTCATCTGAAAATTGTCCATAGTTCAGCTTAGACTATCAGAATATGTCAAGTGTGGATGATTTGCAAATTTTGAGATGGTTCTTTTAACAAATTTGTACCCCTCTGTAAACCATGCAAATTTTAATATGCATAAAACAAGTTTTTTTTTTTTTGTGTTAATATTTTTTTTTTTTGGTGGAGGTTAAAAATGGAATTGTGGAGGATATAAGTGTAAATTCCCCCCCCTCGCCCCAAAAAAATAATTGGAATTTCCAATTTTGGGGTATTTTAATAAAAATAAAATCCACAAAAAATAGTATGAGCATAAAATGTAAATATGAGAATATTCGTTTAATAACAAAAAATACGAAATATTTTATAAAGCCTTCATATATGTTAAGCTAGGCGGTGAACCTTTATTATAACAATTTTACGTTCTTCGTTATTGAATTCGTCCTTTTTTTACCTCCTCTTTTAATAAAATACATAAAGCCTGAATTTCGTTAAGTATTGCAGTATTTGTGGATGTGGATACGGGACTTGACTCTGCCGTAGGTGGAGGCCGCGTTCCCAACCGAGTCCAAGCTTGGCCGTGTCCTTAAACACTATTTCCTTCAAATAAATATTTTTTATCAATCAATAGAAAAAAAGAAAAAGAGAGAGACGTTGTGCCATTTCTTTTTAAAAAGTAAGGAAACATTTCTTTATAAAAAGTGGATTACAACACTTTCGTTTTAGTTATGATTTTTGTTAACTTTAATTACAAAACTTAAATTTAAAAATAATTTATTCTCAACAAATTAGGTGGACTTGCATTAAGGATAATACCAGTAACCCTCTCTTTTTTTGGTTCTT
This sequence comes from Amborella trichopoda, assembly GCF_000471905.2. The sequence goes on from NW_006497436.1 coordinate 569,888, forward strand.
TTTTTTTGGTAGTTCGGTGATAGGAGTCAAACTTGAGATGTAGACGTCAACTAGTAACCACTCATTCTCAAATCCAATTCTTCATAATAATAGTCCCTTAATCAAGTAAATAATAATACCCTCTCAATTTTCATTTTCAAAATTCTTAGGATTTCATAATTTTCTAAGTGATGTCTTAATTTTTTAAATGCATATTGCCTTAGAGTTTGAAATAATTAATTAATACAAAAATATATTTGAGAAAATAATTTTATTTAACGTAAATAGTCCCATGTAACTAGATGGATTTTAGTTTTCTTTAATTTAAAAATAACTATTTTTCCTAAATATAGTGATATTTATTTAATTTTAGTGAAAACCATAGCCCTTTGTTGAATAAATTAGGTTTTTCCGTTTATAAGTCCCTAAAGTAGGAAATTATTCTTTCGATTCATTATTAATGAGGTCAACTTGGAATACAGTAGAGGATTATGAATAATTTCTTTGTTTTTGAATTTTTTTTTTCAGGATTTATTTGAAAGATTAATAAATTATTTTTCTGGATTTTTTTAATAAATCTATTTCTCAATTTTTTATTCTGTCTCAGTACTGTGAAACCCTTTCAAGTGGCTGAGTGTGAACCCTTTTATATACCGTTTCCCCTTCAAATTTAGAATCATTTGGCGATCAAACTAACTGGGCGAGACGATATATATCCCGTCGTCCGGGCCTTGTAAGGCCAACAGACAAGTTTCCGGCGTTGGGTGGTCTAAACAACGTGTTTGTTTGCCGTTTAGGTCAACTTTATTCAGAAAACAAGTCTTGCGTCGTCCTTGTCAACAACGGTCCAAATCTTGGGATTTCAGTTCTCGTCATTCTGTATTCGTTTTTGGATGATTTCTAATACTTAACGGCTTTTCTAATCCGTTTAAAATTTAAAAGTGATTATGGGATAAGGGACTATAATTTGGGGACCGAAGATTGTAGGATTTGTGGTTTAGGGTGTTTTTGGGATATTATGGTCCTAGGAGCTTACTAGGTGTTCCTAAGCCATTTGTAGGAGGTTTTAAGGTTAAGAAAAACAGGGGAAATCGCAAAATTAAAAAATGGGGTGTCAACACCGATCTTGAATTCAAAAACAATGAAATATTTTTTTACAACAATGATTTATGATAATTTCATTCATTTTTTCGTTTTCAACTATATTTTTAGCTAAAATTAATCACAAATATAAAATTGAAGTGTAATTCATTCTCAAAAAATGAGGCGAACTTGCATGAAGAATAACAAGTAACCTTTTTTTTTTGGGTAATTCGGCAGTAGGAATCAAAATTAAGATGTAACATTGCTAAACATTAATTGTTAACCTCTCAAGCCCGAGTGTGGGTTCTTAAAAGTAATAGTCCCTTAAACAAGGGGAAAAAATAAGGAAAAAGTTTATACGGAGCCGAGGCTCTAAACAACCAAATTAGAGTCCACCTCAAAAATTTAACTAGAAGAGGTTGTTTTGATGCCTAAATATCCTCAAATTGATCATCTCGATATCAAGATACACGGACATGAGAAAAAAATGGATTTCAAGTTTTGGAAATAGTACATCTAGTAATGCATTTTTGGACCGTAAATTTTCAACATTTTCAAGTTTTCATAGGTATGCTCGATCTATACTATTTTTTAAGCTTTAAATTTTATAATTAAAGAGGAAAAAATATTTTAAGGCTATCTTAAAGATTTCAGAACTGAATATAATACTTCTTTAAGTTTTATTATGATCTTTGCTGGTCCTTGGAAAATAGGAAATCTCCTTTTGGATTCTTCATTAATAAAGTCGACTTGGAATATAGTATATGACAGTAGACTTTTTATGCAAATTACCCCAACCAAATTTGTTTTTATATTTTTTCCCCAAAATACACTTTTTTAGTAAATACCCCCAACTCTCAAAACAATAAAAATAAAGAGTTTAAACTACCCTCCCTTACTTTTACCAATGACTATCTCTCCTCTTTCCCATAAAAATAAAGAGTTTAAACTACCCTCCCTTACTTTTACCAATGCCTATCTCTCCTCTTTCCCATAAAAAGACGGTCCAGCTTATTCTTAGGGCGGTCGGGCAGCGTAATGTCGATCCAGCAAATAACAATGGCGGTCTGGCAATACAAGTTAATAGAACAAAACGGGTTTGACGATCATAGAGGTACTTCGGCATTTGCAACAAGGGGTCCGGCAATTTCTTGTGTATGGGAAGGGCATTTTTGTCTAAAAATAAATAACTTGTGGGTATTTGCTAGAAAAGTGTATTTTGGGGGAGAAAAAGTGAGAACAAATGTTTGGTTGAGGGTAAATTGCATAGAAAGTCTAGTCTTGAAGGTTATTTGTAATTTTCCTATAAATAGTTTTTGTATCTTTGGATTTTCTTAGAAAATTTTTTGAAAGATTTTGTAATGAGAAGATTTTCTTTTTCAATTTTTTTTTAAATCTGCTCAATTTTTTATTCTGGCAATGTAGAATTATCTATTACAGATAATTGTTACATAGTATGCTTGAAGATCTTTTTTTTTAATGAATTTTTATTTGAGTATGTGTATCGTAATGAAGTTATCGGGCTTGGGCTGAAGTTGTTAGCAATTGATGTTACCAATGCTGTAACTCAAGTTTGATTTATGCAACCGACCTAAAAAGAAAAACAAAAGAGTCTGGATTATGAAAGCATTTGCACTTTTTGGTTGATATAAAAATTAATAAAAGATATTTCATATGATTTACATGCCTATGTAGCTTATACAGTCAATATAGATAATAAACTGTCAGAGATCACCGCTGATTAGAGTAGTATTGCACAAGATCAGGAGACCTAATTGGATTAGTCTAGGAACTCTTGTTTGATAAGAGTTGGGTCAATTTTTAGCTTCATTTCTGTCTCCTACTTAGTTGTTATATGGTGTGCAGGTTTAGATTGATGTCACTGTATTAAGGTTGGATTAGAAAGATTTTGTGCCATCTTAAGTGAACATGCGGCATTGCGAGACGATAGAACCTCGTGACGCATTTAGGGCACGTTTATGAAAGAATTCTCTCATGTACTTAGATGTGAGAATTATTTTATACCAATTGATCCGATGCATCTTTCCCATCCGGGAAATTTTTTCACTTGAAAGTATTATCTAAAAAATATTTTGACACGACCCTAAATGTGCTCATATGAGTGAAAGGATGAATGGGTAATTAACACTTATTCCAGTTTTTTATATGAAGTTCTCATTGCAGAGGGGTACTCATTATTGCATGATCTTCCACAAAAAAAATGTGCCTCTCTCTCTAACACACACTTGTGCTTGTTCATATTAACCTGAACTTTTACAACAGATATTGAACTAAAATTCACAACATAAAGACAAAGTAAATGCTGGTCTAAAAAAAAATAAAAACTCATAAATAAAAGCACATTGTGTTAAATTATTAATTTGTCCCTCTCTTTCTCTAGAAAACTCTCTAAAACCACCGCCTCTCTCTAGGGGCTTCTCCTTCAACCGCCTCTCTCCCTCTCTAGATTTTTCCTGACCGCCATAAAAGGGCTGTAAAAAGCCCTATAAATAAGGCTGAGATGTAAAAAGATGGAGTGAAAAAAAAATAGTGTTAGGTGGTCTCTCAAGCCACACTATGCCCCTTGTTTTTGCTTATGAAATAGTGAAAGTTCTTGAAAAGAAAAATTATGCTTCTTCTTCACCCCTATCATTTTGCTATTTTTTATCAAATTATTATATTGACATTTCTATAAATTCCCAACATTTGGTATTGGAGCCATATCCATGTGCTGTCTAAAAAACCCATTCCCTATGGCCTCCACCTCGGGTATGAATTATACCCAAAGCCTAATTCCTATTTTAGATGGAGAAGACTATGAATCATGGAGTCTCCAAATGAAGGCTCGTTTTATCTCACAAGATTTATGGGACATTTTGGAAGAAGGCTACTCAATGCCAGAAAATCGAGTAACATTGGAATCATGGTCGCAGGCAAAGCAGAACGCGTACAAGGAAAATAAAAGGAGAGAAGCAAAAGCACTACTCTTCATCTAACAAGCGGTGGTAATGGAGAAGATAATTTTGATGATGAAAGATGGTGAAACAGTTCATAATGTCTTCATTAGAGTTACAGTAATAATAAATCAGATCAGATGTTATGGGGAAGATATTTCTGATTAAAAAATAGTTCAAAATTTTTTAAGAAGCCTACCTGCAAAATTTGACCATGTTGTGGCTGCTATAGAAGAATCAAAAGATTTATCTAGACTATCTTTACAATAATTAAGTGGGTCTTTGAAAGCACATGAACAAAGGATAAATAGATTTTCAAATAAAAATATGGAACAAGCTTTTCAGTCAATGGTTACAATTTTTGAAAAGAAAAATTTTGAAGAGAAAAGAGATAGTGGGACATTTCAAAATTATCAAAGACCTCATGGAAGACAAAATTTTCCAAGAGATCAAGAAAGAGGAAGAAGCAGAAATATAAACAGCCAGAGAAATTCGGATCAGAAAAATAGATCTGAATCATATTGTATTATTAGTAAAAAAATCAAGGAATCAAAGAATTGCCGATATAAATATAAAAAATGCAGAATCCCAAGTCATTCTCAAAGGGATTGCTAGTTTCAAAAGAAAAATCAAATTTAGAAAAATGAAGTAAATTTTTCTGAAGATAATAATACAGGTCATATGTTCTATTCATGTATGAATGCCCAACAAAACTCACAAGATGTTTGGTACTTGGATAGTAGATGTAGTAATCATATTATAGGAAATAAGAGTAGTTTTATTGAAATAAATGAAAAAGTTACTTCACAAGTCAAGCTAGGAGATGGAAAACTCCAAAATATTGAAGGAAAATGAATAATTGCTGTAAAATCTAATCGAGGTTGCCCTAAATTCATTAATAATGTTTTTTATGTTCCGGGCTTGACACAAAATCTTTTAAGTATTGGCCAATTGATAAAAAATGGGTATTCAATCAATTTCAATACAAATGACTGTATAATCTTTGATAAGAAACTTAGACAGATCATAGCCAAGGTAAAAATGACCCTAAATAAGGTATTTCCTATGGTCATGCCAACATGTGAAAATTATGCCCTGAGTTCTAAAAATGTTAATAAATCCTACCATGGCATCTAAGATTTGGGCACTTAAATTTTCAAAGTTTAAGATTGATGGGCAAAAAAAGTATGGTAATCTGTTTACCACCAATAAATGAAGAAAATAAAATATGTGAAGGTTGTATTTATGGAAATTACATATATTACCATTTTCGGAATCATTGGATTTAGTTCATGCTGATATTTATGGACCAACTCAAACAGAAACCTTTAATAAAAAAAAGATATTTTCTCTTAATCATTGATGATTACAGCAGGATGATGTGGGTATATTTCTTGACCCAAAAATCAGAAACATTTTTAGCTTTTACTCAGTTTAAAACTGATGTAGAAAAACAAAGTGATTTTACATTAAAAGCCTTGAGGAGAGAGAGGAGGAAATTCACATCAACAGAATTTTAGATTTTTTGCAAAAAGAATGGAATTAAAATAGAGTTGACAGCAGCAAGTACTCCACAACAAAATGGAGTATTAAAGAGAAGAAATAGGATAATTGTCGAAATGGCTCGAAATATGTTAAAGGGTAAGCATCTTCCAAATAAATTTTGGGCTGAAGCTGTTTATACTGCTGTCTATATTTTTAATAGGTCTCCGACTAAATCTCTTCAAAATAAAACACCTTTTGAGGCATGGTATAAAAGAAAACCAAATGTACGTTATTTCAAGGTATTTGGCTGTATTGTATATAGAAAAAGAACTTCCCAAAATGTAAAAAAATTTGATAAAAAGGCGAAAAATATATCTTTATTGGATATAGTGAAATTTCAAAGGCATTTCGCCTTTTCAATCTAAAAACAAATACATTGATAATTTCTAGAGATCTTGTATTTGATGAGAAAAGTGAATGGAAATGGGAAGAAAAATTGGGCCAAGAACCAATAGCAATATTAAAAGAAGAAGAAAATACTCCATAAGAAAGAGCAAGCTCTCGACTACCAAGCTCGATATCAAGCCCAAGAACAACATCTCCAGGTGCACTAAGTCAAGACTCATCAAGCTCAGAGACACCACCAAGAAAGATACGTTCACTAACAGAAATTTATGAATCATGTAATATTGCTCTTTTCGCTAGTGAGCCAGAAAAATTTGAAGATACCATAACAAAAGAAGAATGGATAAAAGCCATGGATGAAGAAATAGCAGTAATAGAGAAAAATCAAACATGAGAGCTAAGGGTCCGACCCGAAAACAAAGAAGTCGTAGGACTAAAATGGATCTACAAAACAAAATATAATGAAGATGGCTCAATTAAAAAACACAAGCCCCAGCTGGTGGCAAAAGGCTATGCTCAACAACCAGGTATTGATTGTACTGAAACGTTTGCTCTAGTTGCACGAATAGAAACTATTAGAACTATCTTGGTATTAGTTGCAAATACGAGGTTGCTAGTATTTCAGTTGGATGTAAAATCAGCATGTTTAATTGGAGAACTTGAAGAAGAAGTATATGTTGAATAACCTCATGGATATGTGATAAAAGGAAAAGAAAATAAAGTATATCGACTTAAAAAAGCCTTTGAAGAAGCACCACGAACGTGGAAAAGTAGAATTAATAGGTACTTTTACCAAGAAAGATTTGAGAAAGAATTAACAGGTACTTTATATTTTCATGATTTGATTTATACTGGTACTAACCAAAAGATGATGGAGGAATTTAAGAAAAGTATGATGAATGACGGATTTGGTCCTTATGAGATATTTTCTTGGGATTCAAGTAAAATAATCAAATGAATAAATTATTATTTCCCAAGAAAGATTTATAGAAGACCTCTTGAAAGAGTTTGATATGACGAAATGCAAACCGGTGGCTACTCCCAGGGCTCCAAATGAAAAATTGTTACAAAATGATGGAGCACAAGAAGCAGATGCATCTTCTTATAAAAGTAATGTTGGCTCACTCGTCTATCTCACAAATACATGTCCAGATATCACTCACGCAGTCAGTATTGTCTCCAGATTCATGATCAAACCAAGCAAGTTGCATTTTGTAGCAGCTAAGAGAATATTAAGATATGTTCAAGGAACTAAGAGCTTTAGTCTGAAGTATACTACAGAGAAAGACAACAGCTTGGTTGGCTACACAAATAGTGATTGGGCTAGATCATTAGATGATAAAAAAACTACTTCAGGATATGTATTCTGCTTGGGATTTAAAGCTGTATCTTGGTTATTAAGGAAGCAAAAATGATTGCCTTGTCATCTGCAGAAGTGGAATATATTTTAGCCACTAGCGCTGCATGCGAAGCAGTTTGGTTGAGAAGAATTCTATATGACCTACGTCATGAGCAAAAGGACCCAACAACAATTTATTGTGATAACATGTCAGCTATTGCTATAACGAAGAATCCAGTGTTTCATAGCAGATCAAAGCATATAGAGATTCGCCACCATTTCATTAGAGACTTAGTTGAGAAACGGGAGATCGAGCTCAAGTTCATAAGAACAAATGACCAGCTTACAAATATTTTTACAAAGTCGCTTTCAACAGATATATTTATGAAACTCAGAGAAGAAATGAGAGTGACAAATTAAGGGGGGATGGTAAATTTTTAAATTGTCCCTCTCTCTCTCTCTAAAAAACTCTCTATAACCACCGCCTCTCTCTCTAGAGGCTTCTCCCTCAACCACCTCTCTCCCTCTCTCTAGACTCAATAAGTTGGTGGTCTCTCTCTCCAGACAACTGCCTCTCTCCCTCTCTAGATTTTTCCTGAGCGGCAAAAAGCCCTATAAATAGGTCTGAGATGTAAAAGGATGAAGTGAAAAAAAAAAAGTAGTGCTAGGTGGTCCATCAAGCCACACTATGTTGTTGTAACCCTGTTTTTGCTTATGAAATAGTGAAATTTTTTGAAAAGAAAATTTTTGCTTCTTCTTCATCCCTATCATTTTTCTATTTTCGATCAAATTATTATTTGGATGCTTCCGTAAATTCGCAACACAATGACAGACATGACACAAGCTTCTTTCAAACATTTCAACCCAAGCAACTACGAATCAATACACACCAAATCCTTTTAAGGCCCTCTACTCAAACATTTTGACCCATTCAACTGCGAATCAAAGTCTAGAATCTCATAATCAAATTTTTTGCAATGCAATCCATGATTCCAAGAACGGCATAGGACCATTGCCTTCGAGCAAATATCACAGAGAAAAGTCCACCAAATCCTAAACCAGCAATTATCCAAAACCATGGAATCTTTGACAACCTATTTCTCATATCCCTGCTATTACTTGAATTTGAGATTGATTCGTCATGAGAGCACTTCTTCTCAGGAAGAGGAGGACCACAAATACTTGGGTTCCCGTATTACGACAAAACATCGAATGTATTCACCTGGCCACTGTAGGGAATGGGTCCTGATAAATTATTGAAGGGCAGGTTCAAAGTTCCCAAGATTATTACAAATGGCATGTTTTGTTGGAAATTTGTGGAAGCGTTGATATGGTAATTTAATTGAAAAATAGGAAAATATAATGATAGGGGTGAAGAAGAACCAAAACTTATGCAAGGAAATTTCTCTATTCATAAACATAAAATGGGTACAACAGGATAATATAGATTGAGGGACCACCTTTATAAGCCCTTTTTTGGCATAAGATGTCTTTACATTCAGCCCCTATTTACAAGGCTTTGTTACCTCTTTTCATGGCAGTTTTTACCATCAACTTGGAAGAAGAGTCTAGAGAGAGAGAGATGGTGGTTGAGAGAGACTTTTAAGAAGAATCTAGACAGAGAGGCGGTGGTAAGAGAGATTTTTAGAGAGAGAGAGAGAGAGAGAGAGAGAGAGAGAGAGAGAGAGAGAGAGAGAGAGAGAGAGAGAGAGAGAGAGAGAGAGAGAGAGAGAGAGAGAGAGAGAGAGAGAGAGAGAGAGAGAGAGAGAGAGAG